>JAOTRA010053917.1:0-18165 GCA_026260255.1 Pseudolaguvia tuberculata | reverse complement strand
CACACACACACACACACACACACACACACACACACACACACACACACACACACACACACACACACACACACACGGGAGGGGGAAAAGCAACAATGACTACTATTTTGAACATCAGATACACTCATTTCACTTAAAACAGCTTGGAATGTGTGATTGCTGCAATTTTTTGCCCTCGGTGGAACAGATTTATTAAAAAGGGATGATGTGTTGGAAAATGCACCAAAGCCTACTCTTAAAAAGTACAATTCTGGAAACTAAACCGAGACGTACTCAAATCGATTCAGTGGCGACGTGAAGGTCCTTGTATAGAAATCATCCAACTAGAATAGAAGGGAACTGAGAATGGAAAATGTGTTCCTTGGACCAAACCGAAACCGGTGGAGTGGGAGTGAGACAGAACACTCGAGTCTCGCATTAATAAGACATCCTATTGCTTAGGAAAAAAACCCTACAGATATAATATGGAAAAAGGGAAGAAAGCAGGAAAAAGAGAGCCACCAGTAGTATTACACCAGACATGACTATAAACTAAATTATTTAAACAAGTTAGTAAGTCAGTAAAATCAGTAAGTAGGTCAGGAGATGGTTCAGAAAGGAAACGCTTACAGAAAACAACATGTTCTTCTTGTCTTGGTTAACTGCTCGTGGATCAGGAACAGGGTCAGTGTGTTTGATCACTGATACAGACTCGCCTGGTAAAACAAAAGCAACACACACACAAACACTGAACACGGCCGCATGGCCTTGCAAATCAAACCAGGAAACAGTGTTGAAAATGTTGAAACGGAGAGGGCAGCATTCCCCCCCACTCCCGAGTGACGTACCGGTAAGGATAGACTGGTCGACTCGGAGAGTAGTGGATTTGATAGAGACGATTCGGATATCGGCAGGCACCTTGTCTCCAACTGAAAAAAGAAAGAATATTTATATATAATATTTATTCCTCTCACAGTCCAAAAACATGCAGATTAGGTGGACTGGTGATTGTAAATTGTCCATAGGAGTGAATGTGTGTGTGTGTGTGTGTGTGTGTGTGTGTGTGTGTGTGTGTGTATGGTTGTTTGTCTATGTGTTGCCCTGCGACCCGTCCAGGGTATACCATCGCCTCTCGCCCTATGTGACCCCGGATTAGGGGATAAGCGGGTAAAAGTTGATTGAATGAATGAATGAATGAATGAATGAATGAATGAATGAAAGTAATTAAATGCAAGAGATCACAATTATAGTATTTATCATATTTAATACCATACATACCATTTAGTGATGATTTAATAACCGTTAAAGCTGTAAGATTTATTCAATGTGTTGAATAAATGTGTCGACATTTAAAAGATCTATTTCTAAAGACTTGCAATGACCTTTTGAGGAGAGAGTCTATAAAACGACAGGAAGTGGTAGCTCAATGGTACAAGTGTTGGACTGTCTTGGCAGACTGCAGGGTTAGATAGAACCTCCAGCTACTAAACTAAAAAACTAAAACTTCGGGGCCCTATAGCAAGGCCCTTAAACCATAACTGCTTAAATCTAGTTGTAAAAACGAGGTAGGTGTGTGTGTGTGTGTGTGTGTTCATCCAAGTGTGGCCCTTCGAAGTACTGGAGACCTGTCCAGGGTGTGCCCCTGCCTTTTTGATCTATGTGTACTGGGATACAGCGGCCTCCAGTAGACCTCTGTAGACTCCCTGAAGTAGGGAATAAGCGGGTTAGAAGATGAATGAATGAATGAATGAATGAATGAATGAATGAATGGTTGTATTTATGAGTCTTACTCTGGCATTGGCTTTGGACAACAAATAAGGATGTCATTGTACAGAAAAACCCGTTAAGAGCTCTTGATTATTTAATACTACACATATTTGTTTGTATTTATATAAGAGTATATAAGAAGGTTCCGGTTTAGCAGAAATCCAGAAGCAGAAGCCCTTTCCAGACCATGTGCATATATTTCTTGGACTACATCTGTTAAACAAGCCCCTGGGGGTAAGTTACTACCACAGAGATGATACCAAAGAATAAACCCTTTAGGTAATTACTGTGAGAGTCGGTTTGTTAGCACCAGAATGTTTGGTGGTCCATCTCTGTATCTCTTTTATACAATTGACTGACAGGAATCTTCCAATTAGCGATCCAACGCTTTAGCTAATGGTGTGAAAGGGAAACAATAATTCAGGGATGAAACATCAATGCAAACATATGTAGACGTACCCCAGACACTATCAATACCAAGATTAGGTGTGACAGATATTCAACATTTGCTGTCTGGAAACACAGTCTTCAGATCGTCATCAACAAATGTAATTAAATACAAAAGTTATTTTTTCCGATTTTTGGGGGGGGGGGGGGTGTCAATATCTACCACGTGTGTTCTAGTACAAGCGTTCGACTAGGGCGAGGTTATCTTGGCCCTTGGAGAATTCTATCTGTCAAGATAAGCCGTCTTA
Source organism: Pseudolaguvia tuberculata (assembly GCA_026260255.1). NCBI lineage: Eukaryota > Metazoa > Chordata > Actinopteri > Siluriformes > Sisoridae > Pseudolaguvia > Pseudolaguvia tuberculata. The sequence continues at coordinate 15,727 of JAOTRA010053917.1, read as the reverse complement.
TCTGACATCCTTCTTCGGCACCCTTCCGGTAATGTTTTCTACATTTAATCCCTCTTACTGAAAATATCTCAGAACCCATAAGCATCAAATGAATCTGGCAATAACCTTCTTTTATAACACTGACAGCCAGTTTGCTGAAAGGTTTATATATACATACATATATATGGAAACATACTAATGATGTGTACCCTTGTAACTAGGCGTGTCAAATGCATGCTCATTAAGAGCCGCCCGAGCTTATGCTGCCTAATGATGCTTCACATGTTTCATTACAAAGTCTTATAGAGATCTCGACACCTGAATGGAGATGTCTGGGTAGGTTGTTTTTTTTTTTCTGTTCTACATTTGGGGTGAACTATACACAATGGCACAAGGGGATGGATTGAGGTATCATAAATCAGTGATGGAATTTCGTGGAAATACTTAGTTTGTGCCAGGCAAGGTGATATTCCGTTGGCTCAGTAGAGGTTGGGAAAATCTGATTGCTCCTAAAAGCTACAGCGGAGTAGGAATTAAAATGTGTTTATGAAAGAACTGGCATGAAAGCCATCTTTCTGCCGAGACACAGACTCGACCTCGGCTCCTGCTTGATACATCTTACTCCTACTCGTAATGCTCCATGGCGCCTCTTCTCCTCAATTCCACCCCACTTTCTTTATTTCTGTCCTCACCTACATACATTCATCACCCGTCTCGGTGGCTGGCTTGGGTAGGTGCAGTAAGCCAAAGAGGAGAATGGGAACTCAGCTTTTAAAGATTTTCCCATATTCCACCAGTCACTGCAATGGTCTTCTGTAATTCATGTTATGCTACCTCCCCGGCTTTCCTAGCACCGGTCTAACAGACGTCACGATTGGCTTCTAACTCCATTTAAATGCTAATGGAGCGGATTCCAGTTAGACGTCCAGGCAATTTAACAGTAATGTAAGTCATCCACTTTGAGATGAGGAGTATTCTGCATGGTAAAGAGTGATTATTTGAGTTATTCTGTAGTGTTCCTGTCTTCTTAAATCAGTGAGGCTTATCTCTGAACTGCCAGAAACTAGATGGAATAGAATGGAATCAGTTTATCTATTCAACCCATCAATCGATCCATATATATCCACCAATCTATATTACAAAATGGTTTTGTTCACTTGAGTATCTCAAAAACATCACACACGCCATCTTCCACATTGATTCCCATTTTTGCTATTGGATGAAGTTCCAATGTACTAGTAAGACTTTCCAGTCCAATGTTGGGATGGATATATCTCATCATTCAGCTCCAACAGTCACCATTCCAGTTCATCCCAAAGAGGTTCAGTGATGGTAAGATCAAGACTTTGTGTCTAACACAAACTTTTTTTCACTATAATAATCCAGCATGTGATAATTAAGGTCATGGGTTCGGTGCTCAGGGTCATTATCATCATGGAACAGTGTTGGAGTCTTAAACTTTTGGCTTAAATATAGTGTATTTGTAAAATATCATTTGCATAACTAACATATCTGTTTTACTATATAAATGTACGTTAATTTGGCTCAAACAGTAACAAAATCGGATGGTCAAGTTTGTTATCGGTCATAACAGGTACCTTATTTATTTTCCACATGTTTATTATTAAAACCTGAGATGGACTGGCGACCCGTCCAGGATGTACCCCCACCTCTCGCCCTATGTGTGCTGGGATAGGCGCAGCAGACCCCAGTGACCCCTAATTAGGGAATAAGCGTGTAAGATGAATGAAACGGTAATAACATGGCCAAACAACAGCTTGGAATAAGTGGGGCAAAAGAAAAAACACATCTAGTGTTCTGTGTCAGCCAGACCTGCAGAAATCCCCCCCCCCCCAACTCTTTGGGGCCTTTAATGGACCCAAAGTTTTCCATGTGTAAATGCGCCAGGGGAAAGTTCCACTCTGGACTTTCACTGTTACCCCAAAGCAAAGGCCCTACTGGAAACTAAGGTGCCAACTGATTTATAGGTTTGCTAACTTTTTAAAAATAGCCCTGATGGTTTCCAGTACCCCCTGCTTAGACATGGTACCCACACGTGCCAAAGGTTCAACTGAAAATAGTGCATGCCTGCAAATGATCATAAGCATAAACACACCAGATAGACTGGGGACAAATCAGACAAACCCATGTGTATGTCTAGCCTAATTTTTCCACCCAGCAGTTTTCTTTTTCCCACAGATTCCTTTTTTCTTGTTTTAGTAACCAAATTGTATGTACCACATAAACTTTCTTTTCAGCCAATACTTTATTAAATTTGTTTGATTAGTTTTCCCTGCGATGTGGTATATCTGTATACTTGGATCAGTGCTTAGCAACAAGATGCGTGCGTTTTACCCCAGTTTACCTCTGCCAAACAAATCCACTAACACCCCCCCCCCTCACCACCATCACCACCACCACCACCACCCAACCATGCAAGTGGAATGCAGTTACTTCACGACAAACACATTCAACAGTTTGGATGATGGAGTTTGGCTGAAGCAGACCCCTGCGACGGAATAAGCGGGTAAAAAGATGAATGAATGGTTAGCAATATTTTCTTTAGATTCTTTGGTTTAACACGCGACCCGTCCAGGGTGTACCCCTGCCTCTCGCCCTATTTGTGCTGGGATAGCCGCAGAAGACCCCCGCGACCCCGGATTCGGGAATAAGCGGGTAAGAAGATGGATGGATGGATGGATGGATGGATGGATGGATGGATGGATGGATGGATGGATGGATGGATGGATGGATGGATGGGTTTAACACCAGCTCCAGTCTGTGTATAAGACTATAAACGAGTCAGAGCATGGATGGAAGGTGGTAACTTTACGTGTGAATTGGATTGGAAAAGGTTATCACTTTGATCGAAGAACAGGGTTATCACCTTGATCAATGGACAGGGTTATCAGCCCACTAGAACCCTTGTGTCTAGACATGACAATAACCGTTTTGGGAAAAGTGACAGAATCGAAAATTGAGAATGGTGTGATGAGCTTGTGTGACATCAGTGATGAAAAGCTGAAAAGTGTGTGTAAGGGTGAATCAGTCTTCGGAATGTAGACTTGTCTCAGCAGGGTCCTTAGCACAAAGAACGGCTTGTTGGATTTTTTTTTTGCTCCACCAGGACAGGTAGCACAATCTGTTTTCACTGTCCACTCCTTTTACCACTTATCCCAGTCATTGCTTCTCTCATTTCCTAAAGCGGCGTTTCTACGATTGTAGCTTCTAGCCTACAATCGTCCTCTGTCCCACTCTCTCAGATTCTCAGATGTCACATTAGTCTCCTCTCTCAGTATCCTCTCTCAGACTTTAATTTTCCACAACACACTGATTTATTCCACATACAAATCTCCTTTGATGCTCTTCTTTTATCTCTGATTTTCCATTACAAGGAGAGCAGTGAGGTTTGAAGAAGCTGTGACACTGAATATCGTTTGCATGAGTTGCAGCTTTTTTATTTATTTATTACGCATTATGTTAGAAAATACACATCTATTTAGCAGATAACTGGGCAATTAGGGGGTTAAGGCTTTGCACAGGGGCCCAGCAGTGGTAATTTGGTGATGCCTTAACCACTGTGCTACCCCTTTGCATGGGATCTGTTAAAGGCATCATGTGTTTTTCCTGGCTAAATGGCAGATCATTTGGTTTTGTCCCCATTGTTGCATTTAATGCGTAGGCAAGCTCTTGAGCTGTACCTGCATTATTTTATGAATTACGCTGCTGCCATTGGAATCATAAGCCAGCGTACATACCAAGGTGTGAGTTTTATAATATACCGATACAGGTCATGAGTTATTGAGAAGGTGATAAAAAATGAGTGAAAACAGAGCACGAAAGGAAACATCTCCGAAACAGAACAGTCAGATTGTTTACATTACCAACATCTGGCAGACATTCGAATGTGTTTCTCTTTTCTACAGCTGGGCAGTTAAGGGTTAAAAAGGCCTTTCTCGGTTTGCTAATACTGGGAATTGAAAGCACCACCTTTTGGGGAAGTGATAGCTCTGTAGTTAAAGTGTTGGATTGTTGATTGAAAGATTATTGGTTTGAATTACAGAACTATTCATTTACCACTGCTGGGTACGGTATGGTATGGAATGGTATTATTTATTTATTCATTCATTCATTCATCTTTATCTTATTCCCTAATTCCTTAAGCCTATCCCAGCACACATAGGACAAGAGACAGGGGTACACCAGGGACAAGTCACCAGTCCATCGCAGGGCCACCCAGATGAACAACTACACACACACATACATTCACTCCCATGGACAATTTAGAATCACTAAACAACCAAATGTACATGTTTTTGGACTGTGGGAGGAAACCGGAGTACCCGGAGGAGAACATGCAAACTACTCACAAAATGACCCCCGTTCCAGGGACACCCGGGACCTTCGTGTTGTGAGGTCCACTACTCCACAGCACCGCCATACTATATTATATTATATTATATTATATTATATTTAGAAATGATAAATGTAGCACCTTAACCTTTGAGCTAATATGTCAGAGTGAGTGTAAAAGGACAGATAGGACAGAATGGATTTTTGTCGAACTTATGCTTTAGGAATGCTAGATGAGGCAACCAAGCATCCTATTGTGTAATATAATGGTACTGTACATGATGTCCATTCACTGAAAGGAACACGCTTTTTCCCTCCGTATTCTCTTTCTGTTCCATTCAGGAGGCGACTGTTCTTGGTATGAATGAGAGCCAGAAACCCTGTATGATCTCTCTCTCTCTCTCTCTCTCTCTCTCTCCTCTCTCTCTCTCGCTTTCCCTCCGTCCCTCCCTCCGATGTTGGATTCATTCCGTTTCCCACTCATCTCCTTGCCCACGCATACTGAACATCAAGTTATTATCAACACACACTACTTATTTTAATGGCAGGACATGATGTGCAGGATATCTCTGCATGTGCTGGAGTGTGCTTCGTGTGCAGGAACAAAAATAACAACAGGTCTATGTTTACTTTTAAGCATTGTTGGGTTTTGTAATGGTAGAGTGTGGGTGTATGTGTGTGTGTGTGTGTATATGTGAATAGGTGGAACCTGAGTGGCCAAACAGCTTGTGGTATTCAGGTGATGCCCCTGTGGTGATTATTAGGAGGAGACCATATGGAATTGCAGCAGGGATTCACTCTTTTTATCTCTCTCTCTCTCTCTCTCTCTCTCTCTCTCTCTATCTCTCTCTCTCTCTCTCTTTCTCTCGCTCTCTCTCTCACACACATACACACACACCTGTCCCTTTCTTTTTTAGACATTACAAAACGAATTACTGCTCTGCTTTATCCGAATCGTACCAATTTTTTTTCTTGACTTTATAACAAGAGCTAATTTTCCAGGCAAAAAATAACAAAAGAAAAACATGAGGTGCTTTTTCATGATTTCATTATTGGCAGATGTAGAGGACAGGGTAGTGTGGAGAAGAGTGATCCACTGTGGCGACCCCTAATGGGAACAGCCGAAAGGAGAAGAAGAACCATTTTTTAATCAGGGGTTTACTGTAGCTCTCAAAATGGGGAAACACAAAAGCTCAGAAAATGTTAATCAATAGTTTAGTTTTCATCAAAGATTTTTGTTTGTAAGAATCATAAGCACATGCAACCATCCATCCATCCATCCACCCATCCGTCCTTCCTTCCGTCCGTCCATCCATCCACCGGCCCAGCCAGTAGCCTACTCACCTATCTATCATTCAATCCACCCGTCCAACCACCCACCAACCTGTCTGACCACAACCGTCTCTATACCCTCTTAATTCTAATCAGGTAGGGTAGCATGGTGGCTTACTGCTTGGCACTGATGCCTCACAACAAGCAGGTTCGATTCCCAGACAGGGGCCTTTTTGTGTGGAGTTTGCTTGTTCTCAGCGCTCTATAATCCAGTGCATCTTATGTATATAAATATAATTAAACATGGGGCGGGGCTGTGGCGTAGTGGATAGCACAGTCGCCTCACAACAAGAAGGTCCCGGATCGGGATCTTTCTGTGCAAAGTTTGCATGTTCTCCCCGCGCTTGCGTGGGTTTCCTCCGGGTGCTCCGGTTTTCTCCCACAGTCCAAAAACATGCAGATGAGGTGGATTGGTGATTGTAAATTGTCCATAGGAGTGAATGTGTGTGAATGGTTGTTTGTCTGTGTGTTGCCCTTGGATGGATTGGCGACCCGTCCAAGGTGTGCCCTGGCATCTCTGGGTCACGGGGCGCAGCAGGAGTAAGCGTATAAGAAGGTGAATGAATGAATGAATAATTAAATATACCCGTTCACTGATACAGCGCCGTATAATACAGTGCACCTTATGTATAAAAATATCATAAAATATACCCCTTCGCTGATCAGGGGGGGTAGGTGAAGTACCCTGATGGGGATACATTGTAGGGACCTTCTTACTATGAAGCAACATTTATCCATCAGTTTTTGATGGATAAATAATCCATCCATTATTTTTAAAAAAAAGATGCTAATTTCGATAAAATGGGCTTAAAAATAGAAAAAACTGTTACTTGTTTTGTTTTTGACATAAATCTGTAGAAATAGACTTTTTCTCTCACTTTAACGCATTTGTGAGTAAAATGTGAGAACTCGATACTGACCTGCGACCTCCACGATGTCACCTGGAACAATATCCCGGGCCTTGATTCTCTGCACGGCTTTGCGGTTCATGCGGTACACTTTACCCATCTCTGGCTCGTACTCTTTCAGAGCTTCGATGGCGTCCTCCGCATTACGCTCCTGCAACGGCATACAGCAACACACACACACATACACACACCGCTTCAGCATGTTGATCCACACCATCCACACATTTAGCAGTTGTGGTGTAACATGTACATTTAGCTTCACACTTTGCATCATGACTCATCAGCTGCACTGTAAATATACAGGAAACGAGAAAACAAATGATCGTGTGGATAAACAAGCTACCGATTCCAATAATATTATATTATTTATAAAGTTTATACCTGCTATTCATTCATTCATTTATTCATTCATTCATTCATTCATTCATCTCCTTATCCACTTATTCCTTCATTCGGGGTCACGGGTGTATGCTAGAGCCTATCCCAGTGAACATAGCGCAAAAGGCAGGGGTACACCCTGAATGGGTCACCAGTCTATCACTGGGCCACACATAGATGAACAACCACTCTCACACACATTCACTGCTATGGACAATTTAGACTCACCAAATCAACCTAATGTACATGTTTTTGAAATGGGAGGAAAACCGGGGGGAAGAAAATGCAAACTCTGCACAGAAAGATCCCTGGCCTGGGAATTGAACCCGCGAACTTCTTATTGTGAGGCCACTATGCCACCAGTTTTACGAGCCAAATTTATTACTACATATTTATTCATTACATCGTTCATTCATTCACTCATTTTCTCGTTTCCTAATTTAGGGTCACGGGGGTCTGCTGGAGCATATTAGAGCTCCAGGGATAAGGGATACACACTGTTACGCTCATCATTCATCACAGGGCCACACACACACACACACACACACTCACTCCTATGGGCAATTAAGAATCACCAAATCAACCTAATGTACATGTTTTGTGGGAGAAAACCCACAGTACCTGGAGTAAACCCACACAAGCATAGGGAGAATTTGTTATCCTTTGCATCCCATCGAACAGTTAAATATCCAGTGAAATCCTCGGAACAAAGAGTCCAACCAATCCGTCTGCGGAGAAGCTCGACTTAAAGACAACGATTACATCATGCTGCAATCTGTGCTGGTGCAACACACTGCAAATCCACATCTACTGTACCACCATCATCATCCACCGACTGAGACGGAAAGTGTTTCTCCGCTGTCTACTGTCTTTCTTTAAAGAGAACACTTTATAAACTTCTACAGGAGGGAAACACACCTTTTTATTAGATCAGCTTCTTTTGTGCTGGAGTTTGTCCCAAACACACAGAAATACACAGAAATACACACAGGTTTAATTCACTCTCAAGCACACACACCTGCCAAACTCCGATGACCGCATTGGCAACCAGGATGAGCAGGATGACTATAGGCTCAACGAAAGCCGTGGTGGACTCCTCGCCATCCTCAAACAGTGCCAGCACCTGTGAAAAGACACACAGCACAATCTGTTCTATCATATACACTGGTATATACACTGCCAGGGGTTTGTACTCCTGCTGATGATCTCCAGTGGTGGAAATGGGAACGTTCACACACCGTTATCTAGTTCAAAGAATAAATCGATGAATACGGAAATGACTAAGCATTTAAGACGAGGTCCAAAATCACAGAGATTAAAAAAAATTACAAATCTATATAATATTTATAACAAGAAACTTTACCATTTACAATTTAAACAATTTTATTACATAAAGATGTGTGCCTTGCGATGGAGGTGAGCTGAGATAGGAAGTGGGTAAGAAGATGAATGAATGGATGAATGGATGGATGGATGGATGGATAGATGGATGAATGAATGAAGGATTTGAGTTACCTTCAATTACAAAACTTTAGGTTGCACTTACATTACATACTAATAATTATTCATTGATTCATTCACAGAATGATCCTTGGCCTGGGAATTGAACCCGGGACCTTCTTACACTGAATGTGTGTAATGTGTATGTAAATGTGTGCCAGGGGTGTTGTCACAAGGGCCTACTGGAGTCTATCCCAGCGCACATACGATAAAAAGCCAGGGTAACACCCTGGACAGGTCACCAGTCGGGGTCACAAGGGTCTGCTGGAGTCCTTTGACAGGTCGCCAGTCCATTGCAGGGAATAATAATAATAATATATATAATTATTGCCTATATAAAAATTTGCCTAGAGGACAACAGAAAGGTTGGCGCTGTAGTGCAAGACTGTAATGTAGACCAGCATCAGGAAGATGTGTCTGTGCTTTAATTTATATTATATATAGATGATATATTGTATACTATATAATTATAACAATTATAACTGCTATAATTCACTGACAGTTAATCTGGTTATGTAAAATAAATAATTAACTCTTTTTTTTTTTTCTTAAGCGTTGAAACGATTTCAGTCGGTTTTATTTATTAGTAAGAATATCTATGACCGATATTCCAACCAAATATTGGATCATCACCTATTGCTTAATGGAATAATTGACAGTGACCCCGAATTAAGGAATAAGCGGGTAAGAAGATGAATGAAGAAATGAATGAAATGTTTAGTATTCATGCACTTGAGGCAGCGGCGGCTCAATTGAGTTGTTGATTGGAAGACCAGGAAGACCTGGGTTCAAGCGCCATCACCAACAAGTCTGCCCACTGTTCCTTGAACCAGACCCCCTAACCCCGACTCTTCTATTACACAGCTGAGCCCAACCTTCCAAGGTGGGATATTCATAGGGAAAACATTTCACTACGTGTACATTGTATACAATCATTCATTCATCTTATTCCCTAATTCGGGGTCACAGGGGTCTGCTGGAGCCTATTCCAGAACACACAGGACAAAAGGCAAGGGTATACCACACACAGTCACACAGACACTAATCCCATGCAACTGCCACCAACACATGATATCGGTGTATTCAGGTGCTCAGGGTGCCTGGGGTCTGTTCATTTCACACCTCCACATATAGAGCACAGCTTTATTTTGCGGCACAGGAAATGGGAAAAGCTGTGGTGTGCAAAACCCTCGCTACTGTACATCCCGATTGACTGGTGAAAGTTTGAACATGAGGATATGCTGTAATGGGGGAAATATGTAAGAGGCTGAATTGCCACTTTGTGTATTCTGTCCTGGCCTGCTTCCCTGTAGACTGAAGTGTCCCACAACACCATGGGTACTTTAGTATGGACCGGTGTATTTAGGTAGGCAAACAGCTTAAGTTTGGAGGTTAGTTCTTTAACCCGTGTACACTCATCCCTACCTTCTGATTTAACTGTTTATTAGGTATGAAATGGAGAATTTTCACCAGGTTCCCCATTCCACCATGTTTAGTACAGGTGATTATACACAAATAAAACCATAGTTCAAATATTAAAAACCTAACCATTACAGAATTCCTTCCAAAAACAATGTGCAATACTTACACTCATATAAATGGAATTGATTTGTCTGTTTAAACAAACCACCAGGTCAGATGAGGTCATGTAATGCAAAATTGCAAGTATACAAAATCCTATCACAACATCAAATCTGTTCGTTCGCTGGTTAGTTGGGGTTGAAAGAGGCAGATGTAGAGGACAGGGTAGTGTGGAGAAGAATGATCCACTTTGGCAACCCGCAACAGGAGCAGTCGAAAGGAGAAGGTGATTATATTGCTCCTGCCAGCTCACCTGCTAAATGAGCATCTGGAGCTAACTGCTTTGTTGCTATCCATTGTTTTGTTGGCGAGATATCTCCTCGTTCTAACTCGTCTCTTTATCAGCCTCCCTTCATCATTTTATTACACACTGCCTTGAAAGGTTTTAGACATTTAAGGTCGAAGGTGGGTGTGAAATACGATAAGTATTTCCCAAATGTAGACAATTTATACAAATGGTGGTAAGGAACAAATACGAGGAAGAGACAATGTGGCTGGAAAAAAAGCAGCGAGATAAAGACGAAAGATCAACAGATATTGACAAACTGCGAAAAGGTTTCGGGTGAAAAGAAAGAAAGCTGAAATGAGGAATGATGCACTACCTGCTCCGTCTGTAGTGCATCAGTCAGAAATATGGCCAGATCCTTCCTAATTCCTTTCAGAGATGTGATGTGAAAAGTGATGAACTAATACCATCATGGTCCTGATCTGAAGTTTTTCCAGAGAACCACTTTTCCACTCTGCTCTTAAATGCTGCTGTAAATCTCCAGATTATCATCTACACTCTACACTGGATCAGGCTGGTGGATATGTTCGGAAATGTTTCTCATCACACTACTCCATTCATTCTACCAAAATCTCTGAAAGAAAGGTCTTCAAAATTCCTCCACAACTTCAAAGAGTTCCTCTGTTCGGCATATCTCTGGTAAGGAATTGCCCACAGCTCGGGGCAGATATTTAAACATGTGTTTTTGTTTTTTATATAATATAAAATAATCTAAGAACAATTATGAATAGGAATATTTGGTTCTAACTGAACATCCTATTCCAGATGTTTGCAAATTTATGCAATTTCCACTGCACATGCATTACGTTTTAGATTTGCTGTGTGAGAATATCAATGGCTGATGGACGGTACGGGATGAATGGGAACATAACAGCGTTATCTGGAGCGTCATATAGCTTGGTCTGGTCACCAGACCATCAGATCCATATGGAGTTCCTCTCCAAACTGTTGCTACAAATATGGAAGCCCACAGTTGTATTTATATGTTGTAGCGTAACAATATTCCTTCACAGGAACTAAGAGACTCCAACACTGTTCCAGCATGACAATGACCCCGAGCACAAAACCCCTAATCTCCTTTAATCACATGCTGGGCTATAGTTAAGAGTGTAAACAAAAAACGCCAATGTTCCACACAAAGTCCTGATCTTCCCACCACTGAACTTTGGGACGAACTGGAATAGTGACTGCACCACCCCAGACCTCCTGACCTGACATTAGTGTCTGATCTCACTAATACTGTTGGAGCTGAATGATGAGATATCTTCCATTCAAACACAACACTGGACTGGAAGGTTTTACTAGAAGACTGGCGCTTCATATAATAGTAAAAATGGGAATCAATCTGGAAGAAGATGTTAAAAATCGCATGTGTTTGAGATGCTCAGGTGACCAAAAACTTTTGTCGATATAGTGTAGTAGAGAGGCACAGTGACGGCGGTTAGCATGGTCGTAATTCTGTATAAATTATAAATCATTTACATTTTCTTCCAAAAATTGATTAAATTGGTTTAAATCGTTTTTTCATCTGAAACACTTGTTTCATCAATGAAAGGTGAACAAATCCTAAAGGTTTTGTCCCTTTTTTTCTTCTTCTCCAGAATAATAATGAAATCTGAACCAGGCATTGGATTCATCTCGGAACTGCTCAAATGATCAGGATATCCAACCCTAAAGAAAAAATCCCCAGCAGCAAACATGGCTTCCCACTTTGTGTCCAAAAGTTTCAAGAGAATCTGAAGAGAATCCTGGATGTTTGAGAGCTCGGACAGCATCAAGTAAGATTATTATCTATAAATAGAGCTCCATTAGCTTTGGGAAACCCGTCTCCACCAGGTCCACTAATGCATAAGTAACTGCAACCTGAAACCAGATGGACAGAAGGAGATCTTTAGATCTATGTACGGATCTCTCTGGGTTTCTCTAAGATGGACTGACTGATGAGTCAGTAAGACTCATCCTTGATGTTCAGGATGTCTGGACACTGAATGTGTGTAATGTGTATGTAAATGTGTGTCGGGGTGTTTTTCAGTAAATGCCAACATCCGTCATAGTCTGGGGTGCATCAATGGGCACTGTATAGGTGATGTGCATGCGTGTGAAGGAAACACTGTCTGCTGAAGAGTGTATGGAGATTCCAGGGAGATATACTGGATGCTTGCATTAAAAAGTGACATCATTTGAAAATGTTTGAAGGAAACAAGGCAAACTGGGCCATTTATAAAAGTGCAACACAATCAATATCCTTAAATGCCAATCAATTAAAAAAGAGGGGAAAGGAAGCACATTGGTTAAGGTGTTGCACAGCTGATTGTGTACCCGTGGGTTTAATTATCAGAACTACCAACCTGCCATTTATCGGTCCATTGGCAAAGCATGGTTAATTCAAAAGTGAAAAATAAATAAAATGGTATGTGTGTGTGTGTGTGTGGGGGGGGGCGTCAGTCATATGGACAAGATGTCAAATGTAGATGGTATGACATCTTCAGATGAAACTAGGAAAGAATGTTCTTTTGTCAGTAGAGTTCGATTACACCAGAATCAGATTTTGTATTGCATTTCAGTGAATCTAAAGAGCAAAACTGTACGTTTAGTCACCAACACTACAGTTCAACAAGTCAACTGTACCTTCTTTTTATTTACCTTTTCCAGAATTTTCTAAGACATTAAAAGACCATAAGGGCATAAAAGCTGAAAAGTTCATGGGGCAAAAGAGAAGATTGTAATTTGTCTCGCAATTTTAAAAGACAAAGTTCATAGGACTGTAGTGAGACCTGCAATGTTGTAAGAGGAGGAATTGGAGGAAAGACAGGAGGAGAAGCTGGAGGAAACACAGAAGGAGGAACGACAGGAGGAGGAGCTGGAGGAAAGACAGGAGGAGGAGCTGGAGGAAAGACAGGAGGAGGAGCTGGAGAAAAGACAGGAGGAGGAGCTGGAGGAAAGACAGGAGGAGGAACTGGAGGAAAGACAGGAGGAGGAACTGGAGGAAAGACAGGAGGAGGATCTGGAGGAAAGACAGGAGGAGGATCTGGAGTTGAAGATGTTGAGATTTTCATTGGGAGTGATGAAGATGGACAGGATTAGAGGGACGGCGCATATAGGATGTTTTGGAAACAAGGCAAGGGAGACTAGGCTGAGATGGTTTAGACATGTCCAGAAGAATGATGAGGATGGAGGTGCTGGGCCAAAGGCAAAGAGGAAGACCAAGGAGGAGGTTTATGGATGTGGTAAGGGAAGATAAGCAGGTAGTTGGGGTGAAAGAGGCAAATGTAGGGGTCAGGGTAATGAGGAGAAGAGTGATACGCTGTGGCGGATATAAAGACCTGTTCACTCGCATTGGAGAAAACCTCTGTCAAACCAACACACGAGAATAAAAAGAAAAACAGCAGCACATCGTTTAAGCCATCGCTTTGCATGTCAAATGCAGGAAGGGAAGCTATTGTTCAGGTGACCTTCAATTCTAAAACATGCTCTGTCCCAAAACAATAGATGCATCGTGGGGTGATGTCATTAACATACCAACTTTCAGTGGTGATGTTGGGATTTTTTTACCCTAGGATTATGTTCGGAAGTGGAACCGGACTCAAGGTATAACCCATTCTCCTAGATGGTGACGTACTGTGGGGTTCCTGTCTTCATATCATGCATGACTGACATTATATGGCGTTCAGAGCCTTGGTTTTAAAGAGCTGTCCACATTCTGTGTCCCATTACTCGTCCAACTCACCAATCCACCTAATGTGCATGTTTTTGGACTGTGGAAGGAAACCGGAGTACTGGAGGAAACCCACGCAAGTACGGGGAGAACATGCATAGAAAGGGTTGACAGGTTGCATTCCAGCACAGGGGCGCACACACCCACACACTCACTCCTATGGGCAAATTAAGCTTACATGTTTTTGGACTTTGAATAGAAACCGGAGTACCCCAGAATAAATCCACGTAGTCACCTCTTCCCGGGAATCAAACCCAGGACCTTCTTGTTGTGAGGTGACCGTGCTAACCACTACGTACAGGTTGCCCGGACAGGTGCATTCCATCACAGGGGCACACACACCCACACACTCACTTCTATGGGCAAATTAGGCTTACATGTTTCTGGACTTTGAAAAGAAACCGGAGTACCCCAGAATAAACCCACGTAGGCACCTCTTCCCGGGAATCAAACCCAGGACCTTCTCGCTGTGAGACAACAGTGTTAAACACTTTGCCACCAGGCTGCTCTCTGTTAATAATTCCAGCTTAACCTCAACTAATTTAAACATAGACCGTTTTGCAGACATTACAGGAAACTATAATTATAATCCAAAAAAAAAAAAAAAAGTTTTCTCACAATTTAATTTAATGAATTATTTTTATAAGGCCTGCAGAGAGAGACCTTCTGGCTCTGCCTCTCCATCACTGCTTATAGTGTGCATACTGTACATCTCTATTTGAAGAGAACTGAGACCCAAAATTTGAAACCTGTACACTGAGACGTTTTTCCACTGATGAAGAAATAATCAGACTATAATTTTAATGGTAGGTTCAATCGAACCGTGACAGATAAATGTCTAATACAGATAACTTAGAAAGGAGCACTTCCTTTGACAGAGTCTCTTCAGAGGGCATGGATAAAGAGTATGTGGGAATCAGAAATCTTGCTGATGGATAGGGGATTAAAGAATTATTTCAAAAAGTAATGCAAATCAATTGACATTTACATTGGGGCAATTGGGAGACGCCCTTATCTAAGGTCTAAGGGTCTTGCTTAGGGTCTCAGCTTAAGTGGCTTTTAGATGCCTTTTTCTGGGTGTACGACTGATTATAATTAATTAAAATACAAAAATAAGCTTTTCCCTCACTTTAGATTGGAACATTTCATAATTGTGTGTCGGACCAAATAATCCTCCATCATCCAAACATAAATAAACATGAATCAGCTGCTGAGGAACGTCACACATTCTGCCATCTATGACCTCTGATCTCAACTCGTCCAATCGGATTTGGACTGATTCGGAACTTAGTGTTTCAAAATATTCAGGAAGGACAGCACGATGACATCGTTAGCTGAAATTATCTCAAAAAAATAAAATAAAATCAAACTTTCCAGACACTTAATTTTTTTGGACTACTCCGGTGTGACTATTTTCGGAAAGGATAATCACACGGTGGTGGCGTTTTTTAGAAACTTCTTTCCACTGGCACAATATGCAAAAAAACTGGACTGCAAATGCTGAAGATTTTAATATATTCAAAATAAAACTCAAACGAGTTGGGCGTGTGGGGTTCAGACTCTTTCCATCACACATGAGCTTTGGTAGAACGTTCTGTGTACGCACAAGCAAAAAACATGCAAATACACACACACACACACACACACACACACACACACACACACACACACACACACACACACACACACACACAC
>JAOTRA010053895.1:0-32950 GCA_026260255.1 Pseudolaguvia tuberculata | reverse complement strand
GTGCTGGGATAGGCGCAGCAGACCCCCGTGACCCTGGATTCGGGAATAAGCGGGTAAGAAGATGAATGAATGAATGATTGATTGAATGGCGCACGCACGCACGCACGTCAATTTGCAGAAAGTTGATGGCACAAGGTTAAACAGGGCTCACAAAATGGTAAGCCTGATGTCCTGTGGCCATTGGGTCTGCCTACCAAAATGTATCCCCAATATGTCTGTTGGGAATCTTGTGATCTCTTAGAGATTTTTGCGAGACTTGCTCAGGGACCCACTTGCCAGTGGTGAGGCTTCAGCCCAGGTCCTCTTAGTCTCCTGATCAACAATTCTGTGCCTTACCCATTTGAGCTACCACTGCCCAGCTATGTTCTATCCTATCTATTTTGAAGCCTTTACAAACATCCTACAAGCAAAATGTTTAATTTCGTTTATTTAAATTGACAAAATTTAACAAAATGGAGAGCTTTACCAGATAAATCGATTATGTTTTGACTGATTATGAAAACAACTCACCATAAGATTCCAAATGTAACATTAATTGAGAAATACATTTTACTTTAGCTGTTAAACTTTTACCAGGGTCACAGGCTAATGAGAACCAATTTCAAAGTAAGCACAACCATATAAAATGTTAAATCAGTTTGTACAACATCCACATTAGTAAGTGGTGAAGTGCTGGCTTGGTGGTTAAGGTGTTGGACTAATACACAAAAGACCAGGGTTCGGTTACCAGCACCACCAAGCAACCATTGTAAGTGCCAACCATCACCACATAAGGTTCCACGCCATATACAATAAATAAATCAAATGGTACAATGCGTAAAGAATCACTGAATCTATGTGGCTTTAGAGCAGGGATCTTTACATCTACTGTAAGTTAGTACATCCTTCCATCATATCCACCATTCCCAAGTACCTTCTCTACAGCACTATATATCAGCAGATCACAAAATAATTCATCTAAACTAATGAGTCAGTGATACAATATTGTACCAGTGCAGATGCTGGGATAGTGCTAGAGCCGGTGTTAGGCCAAGGGTGGCACTCGGCCTGAATTCGCTCATGCTTGTACTGGCAGAAAATAGACCCACGACGTCACCTATATACAACCAGAACTGCTTGTTCACTATTTTCACCTATGAATTCCTTCTTAATGTTTTTTGACTCATTCATCAACAAACTGATTCATCTATGTTGATGATCTTTACTATTTCCTGAAAACCCCTCTATTCTTTTCTCACACTACTTTCTAGATTTGGCTTTTCATCACCAAACAGATAGCGAGGAAAGCATTAGTCTAGTCTGATAGCCACAGACATTTATTCTTTTTCCTTCACTCATCTGTCTTTGTTACGCCATCACCTTTACATAATGTTGCCTCTCCAACTGCAATGTGCAGGGAAAGTGTCGCCTATTTAAATAAACGGTTCCTGATTGAGACCAGCACTGTTTTGGATCTGGGAAAAATTTGCGCAACGGCCTATGTGGAAAGCGGTATGAAATGACCTTTTTTATGCTTGTAGTGAACCTTGGGTCTTGACCTGCACCTTATGATCTTAAGGTGACCGATTGGCTGATCAGGTGTATGTAAGTGTATATCCTTCCCACATCACGTCTTGTAAGTAATATGTTGTGCATCAACTATTAAAGCATTACTGGTTTATTACAAATTTTAATTTTTAAGATCCAGAGGAACTTGAAACACATCTACAGCTCCAAAATTCATCTACTCAGCATATCCAATTTATCCTAAGGCTACATTTTACTCGTTTCAAGTGTGAACACGCGAGTTATTTTAACTCAAAAAGTGTCCAAGAGTGTATGAGTGCGTGTACATGTGTGTGATTGAAGACAGCTGAGGACTCAGGCCTGGTAACGTTGATCTCATTCTAACACACTAGAGTGCGAGCAATATGTTTCTCTTTTAGCATATCATCATCTGTTCAAGTGTCGATTTCAGAAAAAAAAAAAAAAGACACACGCACACGAAATTAGCCTTATATCACTTACCTAATGAAACACATGGTTCACATGTATAAACATTTCATTGGCTCTTTGAAATTTTGTTCAATCCAAATGAGGTCACTGCTATACATCTGTGTCCAATCATATGCCTGTTGCTAATGATGTTCTCTTACAGGTAATCAATGGAATAAACAGTGTCTAGAGGGCCACACGATGCTCTCAGTATAGATCTAAATGTATAAACACAGTCACAGAATAATGGAGAAAGAAAAAGCGCCCCGCTATTGAGAGGCTATAGAATACTTAGAACAGCCATTTAATTAGGGATGGGCTTAGTTAAATCAAATGATTGTATATCATTTGTTAATCATTTCCCAAATCATTATTATAAATTATTATTATCAAGCAACTTTTCTAAATGTTCTAGATTGGTGAAAAGAGAACAGAGTTAGGTTACCCAGAGAAAGTTAAGAAGTTCTGCTCTTCTCAGTCAAGATCAGGAAGTTGAGACTGGATTTACATACTTATATACTAGGTTATCTCTGTAGAGCTAGCATACATTAAAGGCGTACCCTAAATGTTGCAAATGCAAAACCAAGATGACTTGACTTTGCGCCATAGTTTAGGTCATGACCTAATCTCTTAGGTCACAAGTGTTCAACTTGTGAAAACTAAGGCTTATAATGGGAGGTTTAAACAAAAAGACCCCATTTCCACTCACCCAGAACAATCTTGACAGCTCACACGTTACGTTCACCCAATCAGAATCAGAAGTGCTGAGCTACTAATCGAAGGAATCAGCTTTGGTAACTGTTCCACCGTCTTGCACGCAAGCTTGCTGATTTGCTGACGATCCACACCAACCATCGCTACATCAGAGCGAGTTGACAGTAACAGAGCTTTTTTATTTCTTTATTTCATGTCATGTGCAGTGTGTTTCTGTATTACGTCGCTGTGAGACATGGAAAGCAGAACAGGACTGAGTTTCCAGTCCAGTGCAAACAAAACTTTATCATACATTTGAACATATCATACTATGAACTAGCAAAGTACATATATCAAAGACCAAAATGTTGTCAGTCTCAGTTTCATAATAACTGTTATTAGAGTTGGCGGATCCAGGAAAAAATTATTATTAGACAATTCATTAATCTTTTAAACTTCTTATTCCCTCATTCTTCACACACAGACACACACATGCACACGTGCTTTTTGGACTGCATGAAGAAACCGGAGTGCCCGGAGAAAACCCACGCAAGCGCAGGGAATACATGCAGCCATTGAACCCAGGACTGTCTTGCTGTGAGCTGACTGTGCCTAGACAATTAAAAAAAAAATTCTCATACGTAGAGTGCAACGCTTTTCTTAAGGGCCCAACATTTACCACTGGATGAGCGGGCGGCACTGTGGCGTAGTGGTTAGCACTGTTGGCTCACAACAAGAAAGTCCCCGGTTCGATTCCCTGGTCGGGGATCTTCGCATGTTCTCCCCGCACTTGCGTGGGTTTCCTATGGGTACTCTGGTTTCCTCACACAGTCCAAAAACATGCAGATTAGGTTGATTGGTGATTCTAAATTGTCCATAGGAGTGAATGTATGTGTGAATGGTTGTTTGTCCATGTGTGCCCTGTTAAGGACTGGCTACCCGTGCACGGTGTACCCCCGCCTCTTGCCCTATGTGCGCTGGGATAGGCAGACCCCTTTGACACCAAATTAGGGAATAAGAATGAATGAATGAATTTTAAAGATCTTAAACCATGTTACTACAATTATACAGCAACCCTGGGGCGGGGAGGGTTAAGATGTCCTGCTCGAGATGTCCAACAAATATAGTTTGGCAATACAGGGGCTCTGTTTTAATTCAGCCCTTTTTCCACAGTATGTGAATCTATTAATGACATTCTGCCGGCATGAAAACACTAAACATAGTAACATATTTTGATAGGCAAGTAAGAAATCCTATAATAATCTTTGGCCCAAACATTTTGATTGGATTAACATTTCCTGGTCTTGGGTCTTCCACAATATTTATGTGATAAATAATATAACAATTCAAAGAACGAAGACTGAGGAGAGTAGTTGTCTGTTTATGTGTCCCTGAATTAGGGAATAAGCGGGTAAGAAGATGAATGAACCACACACAATCAGCTTCGCTATTGAACTGATTTGAGAACCTGGTTCAGGATCCTTAAATACCAGGTTTATCAGTTTATTATTGCTGGTATAAAAGTCAATACACCAGTTTTTAAAATTGTTCTGCACAGAAATATTCAATAAAGCCAGTTATTGAAGTATTAAGCCGCATTTCAAGGGAATTCGTATGAATGCTAAAAAAAGTGCATCTAAAGTCAGAGCAATATTATTATCACCTCTGCTTAAAACTCAACCTTTAAAACTTTAACCGAGAACCTACAGTTTTAAAAAAAACTTTCCCTAAGAGCCTGGTAACGATTCAGCTGCTGAACATGTCTTACTCATGCCTATGTAAAGTATGTTAATAACAGGGTACAGAGGCAAGATCTGAAGGTCAGTTGGGACAAAGCCAATGACTCAATTCATTGACCTGTTCTTCCTGAAATGAATGACACATTTTCACACACACGCGCACACACACACACACACACACACACACACACACACACACACGCACGCGCGCACACACGATTAGAAGAAACAAAATGTCATATACAGTTCACACAGTTGGCAGAAGAGGGGAAAAATTAAACAAGATTAAGGCACACTTTTGCGCTTCCTACCCTCCTTACCCACCACCCCCACATTTAAAACGTGAAATCAATTATTTCTGCATCTGCTAATCCACATTATAGCTGTAGCTCTGCTTTAGTGCAGTAGAGTACATCACTTCTTAGCCAATCCCCACTCTCTCTCCTGCAACCCGACACCAGCTCCAGCCCGGCCCAATCTCTGAATACGCATTGTAGGGCGGGGGGGTTATATCGTTTATTATCTGTATTATTTTAGCTGTAATACTGATATCATACTGACCAATCCCAGCTTGGTTCTCATGGGGTTTTAGACAAAATTTCTTCTCTCTGGTACCATTTACATTTCTACCAGTTTGGCAGGCACATTATTATACTGTGTGATCCAATTTTGTTTGACCCACTGAGCATGGGGGGTGTCTGGTAGTGGCAGAATGGTGGTGCTGGGAATTGAACTCATGATCCTTCATATAAAAAAAATAGTCCAATGAGCTAGATTCCCTCATTTCAAGACAAAGTGTTTCATATTCCAAATATGAACAATAATTTCATTCACAGCTATCTCAAGTGTGCAGATTGCAAAACATTATACTAGACACATAACCATCTACATCTGACAATATCTTCTAAATCCTAGACCCTTTGTGACCATGACTAGAATCTATGATTGTGATTTAAACTGTGTTAACACCAGATGCAGCCAAGCCTCAAAGATCTCAGATCATTGTATTATCCATCACCCTTATTCACAGTGACTTACATTTATTTCTTTTATACAACTAAGCAACTGGATGTTAAGGTTCACACAGTGGTGGATTGGTGGTGCAGAAAATCAAACTCTGTCTCTCTCAAATCTGTCCAGCACCATAACCACTAAGTCACTGTTTCCCAATTCATTATATGAAGAGTGAAAGGGGAAGAAATAGGCGAAGTGGTAGCTCAGCAATTAAGATGTTGGAATGCCATATTTAAAAAAAGATTGGGTTAAATTCCCAGCACCTACAAGATGAAACTGCTTGGCCTTTACCTGTTCAGAGGGATTAAAAAGTGTATAACAACCGGAAAACACGTGACTCGTCCTGTGACCGATTAGTTAAGCGTTTTCATTAAATGATGGGCTCGTTTTGGATGGATTTGAGTAATTTCGCAGCAGGTTGGACAAATATATCTTAAATTCAGGACATTTTAACTTAATTAAAACATGCCGTTTTCTCATCTAATCTATGTGAGATGAGATAAATCTCGGTAGTTACAGTGCGAGAGCTGAGATTGGGTAAAGTAGGATACTCACTGCTGACTTTCATGTTACCGAAGGCTGAAGGCTGCGGCACGGCAGGTTTACAGCTTTCTGCAAACGACGTGGTTCTGGGTCGACCAGACATCTTTTAGCCAAATTCCTCCTTTCTCTTTTCCTTCTACTTCTTCTCTATTTATGATTTACTTCTTGAAGCGCAAATGAAGTCTGTCTCTCTCTCTCTCAGCGCGGTGACTGCGCCTTGTCCTCTTCCACGGTTCTGTGGTGCTCAGCTAAAATTCCTCCGGGTGTCTGTGAAAAGCTGGACGACTTTATCGTTAAAGCGTTCCGTTACTTTTAGTTACTAAACGGTAAATATGTCATTTAAACACGCAACATATAACAGTCAAACGTAAAGATGTGGAAAAAGTCCTATTAATTCGGAGGGAAAAAACCCGTCTTAACCGTGTTAGCCAGTTAGCTAGGTAGACAGACAGAAAGGTAAAAATAGGAGCGCACCAGCAACGCTATTTGTGAAATAGCGTTAAAATGACATAAAGGGAAAAACGTAACTTGTTTTTAACCTTAATTTTGACGTCAAATGGGCTGAGGTAGCTAACTATGAGCTTTAAATGAAGCTAGCTAGCTTTGCTAAAAACCGACGGGATCCATGCTCCATCCGCTGGCCATGGCGGCTGCCTGGTTCTGCTTTAGCCAGCATTCAAAATGCCGAAAATAAAAGCTAAAAAATATCAGACACGAAATAAAATCGGCTCATAGACGGATCCTGTTTCTACCATCCATAAACCCGGGGACGCTGTCAGTCCAATGCAATTGGTAGAAGTGAGTCGGAGTTGGATGGCCCTGTGGGAATCTTCCGATTTAACTGTGTAAAAAAAAATCCTCTGCGCTGAATTCTGCCTTTTCCTCTGCCTTGCTCCTATCTTTCTCCGCCCGGAATGGGCTGTAACGCCGTTTGCGTAAGAGTGCCTATTTCTGTACGGAAAGGAACGCGCATTACGCAACGTAACTACTACGGGAATCAGGGCGTTGTGAACGCGCACGTTAATTGCGCAGGCAAACGATAGGAAGTGGGCGGGGTCAACACAGCACGGCTTAAATTCGACCTCTGGTGTTGAAGTACGGAGAATAAAGCGGTGTTGCGGCAAAGCTGCTGTCTGATATACAGGAAAACTAGCGGAAAAAAAGAATGTACTCAATTATTTAATCTATTTACATGTACATGTTTACATGTTTTCTGTTCTTGTGTATGACATGGAAATATGGGATATCTTCTATTCCCGATTATTGTCTATTTCTGGGTCACCCGGGTCTGCTGTAGCCTATCCCAGCGCCCTGAAGGGCAAAGGGCAAGAGGTGACCACCCTGGTACATTTTTAATCTAACCAAACTATTTCAGGGCCACACACATTTACTCCTATGGGCAATTTACAATAACCAATCAACCCCATGTTTTTGGACTGTGGGAGGTAACCGGTGTACCCAGGAAAACCCACAGAAACGCAAGGAAGAACATGCAAACTCCACACAGAAAGCATAGAACCCAGGGCTTCTTGCTGTGAGGCAACAGTGCTGAGCATCTTGCTGACATTGGAAAATGTTTATATATACAATAAATAAGTTTAATATTAAGATAATTTTTGTTTTCTTTATTATGCATTTATTTCTAAAAGGTTGACACCGTGGTCTTTGCACTACAGCTCCAGAGTTACTTATTTTGGGAACCTGAGTTTGGGGTGATATTTTGGCTTGTAGGTTTTGGGTTTTCTGGTTTCGCTCATAACTCCACACAAATGTGTGTGGGATTTACATATCACCAAGGAATACCTGGCTGAAAGCCCCACCTCGACTTGGGCAAGACCCTTAACTCCAGGGGCACTGTATTATAGCGGACACTGTGCTCTAACCCGCTATGGGTCATTGTGCTATGAAATCTATATGTGACAAAGAAAGAATTTACATTATATTCACTACATCCCTATGACCCTAGACTAGCGTAAAATGATACCAATTTATTAATGTATCTTCATTAAATGTTTATAGCCAACTTTGTTCCAGGGTAAGTAAGTGTAAAATCCACTTTTTTATCTGATAATAAATTACTACAGGGACTTACTTGGATCTGTTTAATGTGATTTAAGTATTTAAGGACTCTCACACTATGTGCGCTGGGATAGGCACCAGCTGAACACCCCCCATGAACGGAAATAGTATTATATTCTCCAAATAATTTTATATTCCACAATTAGTGAATAAGCGGTTAAGAAGATGATTGAATGAATGAATGAATGAATGAATGAATGAATGATAAAGTAAATAGCACGTAGATAAAATAAAATGTATTTATTTCATTGAATCAAATTGGAGCAGTAGGAGGCAAGCCTGAACCGGAATAGGAAGCGGAACGTCAAACAAAGGCAGCCAATCACATGGCACGTCGCCCAAACTTTCTTTCATACTTGTACGTCATCACGTCGATGTTGTGTTCCGTATCGTGACAAAATGGCGGCCGTGCATGACGGATCGAGCGATATCGAAAACGAGAAAGATACAAAAGCCGACATACAGATCGACGAGACTGCAGCAAACATGCCCGGAGTAATGAGCGGGACACATCCTCCGGCGCTGCAGTCACCTACCGCTGCAGTAGCACCGAAAACCGAGGAGCAGCAACAGACTTTAATCGCCGTGTTGCAGTTCTTAAAGAAGAACAACCTCTCGGAGTCGGTGGATATTCTACGGCGCGAAGCAGGACTAAAGGAGGAACTCGAGGAGTCGCGCGGGACGGACTCCCACGCAGCAGGGCTAAACAGTGGTTCCGGGGACGCGAGCTCACTTCTCAGCCGTGTTTCAGCACAAAGTGCCGCCCCAGTAAAAGGTGAGCATTAGATTACAGACTGTAGTGCGAATAGATCAAATGGAGGACATGGGATCAGTGGTTAAGGGGTTGGTCATGGGTTCGAATCTCTGTACCACCCAGCTGCGACTGCTGAACCTATGGACCTCTTAACACTCTGCTCAGTTAGATACAAGTCGGACATTTAGCAGACCACCATATCACTTCTCATGAATCCAACTGAGTAGGTTAAGGGCCTTGCTCTTGGGCTCAGCAGGGGTCCCGGGAATTGAACCTGTGTCTGCTAAATGACAGAAAACTAACAGAAAAAATAAAGTCAAAACTAGTTCCCTAACTTGGAGCCATGTGATCTTCTGGAGTCTTCCCAGCGCACATGGAGGGAAAGGCAGGGGTACACCCTAGGCAGGTCACCAGTCCATCAAAGGGCCACACATTTTCAAATAACTTCTTACAGATACACTCACTCCTATGAACAATGTTTTGGACTGTGGGAGGAAACTGGAGTACACACACACACACGCGAGAGACAAGGGCCCTCGCCTTGTTTTAGTAGTACATATACTATTCATTAATTCATTCATCTTTTTACCTGCTTATTTCTTAATTATGGGTCACAGGGGACTGCTGGAGGCTGTCCCAATATTCTATGCTGTATATTTTAGTTTCTTCTGCACTTATAGTAACTTTAAACTAAAAGATAATATCGATCACAAAGGTCAGGTGAAAAATTCTTCAACACACAGTGCTCATAAAGGAGCAGAATTTAAACAGCATGTCACACACACACACACACACACACACACACACCATCTCCAACAGTTGAAATAAAGTTCTATACAGAATATGCAAAGCATGTAGTATGTCCGTATCTTTAGTATGTTAAAGACAGTTTGTGAAAGGCTCCTGCAGGACCTGTTGTAATAATAAATTATAAATTCCGATTTTGTCACACACGCCAGAATGTAGTATGTAAGTACCAGAATGTTGTACCTACATAATATAATATTACATTAGTATAACCTTATTATACTAATAATACTACATTAGTATGTGGTTTTAGACTATGGCGTAGCAGAACCCAGTATTAGATTATAAGCACAAGCTAATGTAGAGTTACTGCTATACTGTTATTTCTAGAAATATCCAACCGCTTAGTCTGTGAAGCCACTTTTCTGTTTATTTCTCTTTAGCTGCAGGTGGAGAGGACCAGCCAGACGTTAGCGTGGTCCTCTCGGCTTACAGCCAGCAGGGGGATCCTTTACTCTATCAGGTGTATTACAGTGGGCTGAAGAAGTTTATCGAGTCGGTGCTGGACTGTCACAGGGCCGAGCTGTCGCAGCTCTTCTACCCGCTCTTCGTGCACATGTACCTGGAGCTGGTGTACAACAACCATGAAGCAGAGGCAAAGGCGTTTTTTGAAAAGTATGTCTCGTAATGATTGGACAGTCAGTTTAGTTATCTTCAGCATCCCAGCAGGATTAACATTGCCTGGCTAATAGGGCGCCACTATATTTCCAAAAGTTTGTGGACACATGCAATTAGGTCAAACATCCTATCCCCTAACCTTAATTCGTAATGAGTTATAGCTATACTCCTTCTCTGCAGGGATAAAGTGAGTTTATAAAAGTTAAAGAATGTGCAATGCTTATTCGCATCTTTTATTAATCCATCATATCATGTATGCATGTGTGAAATGTTCTTTCTGGAAGCGACACACAAACACTAGTGCTAATTAATAACATTTCATTAATGACTGAATCAGTCAATAAGGCTGAAATATACGCTGAAATCATTTTCCCAAATGTCCTATGTCTCATCCTGGGTGTCGGTTTCAGGTTCAACGGAGATCAGGAATGCTACTACCAGGACGACCTGCGTGTGCTCTCTGGACTCACCAAGAAGGAGCACATGAAGGGTAACGAGACGTTGCTGGATTTCCGTACCAGCCGCTTCGTGCTTCGCATTTCCCGCGACTCCTACCAACTGCTAAAGCGCCACCTTCAAGAGAGACAGAACAACCAGATCTGGAACATCATCCAGGAGCACCTCTACATCGATATCTTTGACGGCATGCCGCGTAGCAAGAGCCAGATCGACAGCACGTCCGGCAGCCTGGCAGGAGAGGCTGTCCGAGAAGCCAACAAAGCTAAGGTGAGCACATGGTGGTGTTACTCCAGGGCACGCCTTTTAAAGAAGGAAATCCTGAGTGCTTTAATAATTGGAGTTTCTAGTTGTATAAGGGAAGGAAGGGGGTGTAGCCGGTTCAATTTATTTATTTTGACGGATGTTTTTATTGGTGGTGTTCTGCTTCTGTTTTGGCCAGGACACTATTGCAAACCTCAGTAAGTTCTTGTCCTGTTAAAAAATAAAGAATAATAATTGGAATAATTTCTGATAATAGTATATGTATTTGGCGGTGCAGTGGTGTAGTTGGCTCTTCCATTACCCCGAAGCGGGTAAAAAGATCAATGCAATATATGTATGAATATATATATCACGGAAAAACAAAATATTGCCACGTCGAAGGGTGGCGCGGTGGCGTAGTGGTTACAGTTATGTACAGCGACATACAATCAGTGCTTAAAGTTAAACCTAGAACTTATACAGATACAACCACAAACAGTGTAACAACCATAAACAGCTGAAGAACAAGTTTTATTTACTTATTTTTAAAATATTATTAAGTTCGTTTGTGTGAAGAGCAATCGTTAAAGGTATTTGGAGAACAGGTTTGTCTTCAGACATCTCTTGAAGACAGCCAGTGACTCTGTTGTACTGTTGTGCTGTTCTGGCATTGATGGAAGTTTATTCCACCATCTAGGCCCCAAAACAGAGAGGTAGGTCTTGAGGTAGATCGGCCTTGAGTCGTAGGGAGTGGAACAAATCGTGCAGTGCTGGTGGATCTGAGGGAGTGTGGTGCTATGCGTGGAGTAATTAGTGTTTGGAGCTAGGGTGCAGCAGTGATGTTCTTGGCTTTGTAGGCAAGTATCAGTGTTTTGAACCTGATTCGTGGAAGCCAGTGGAGGGTGCACAGCAGTGGTGTGGTGTGGAGAACTTAGGTAGGTTGAAAACGACACATGCAGCTGCATTCTAGATCATCTGCAGCGGGCGGATCGCAGTTTGAGGTAGACCTGCTAGAATCGAATTATAGTAGTCAAGTTTCGACATAACTAGAGACTGTACAAGCAACTGAGCAGCCTCAGTGGATATAAAAGATTAGCATAGTCGCCTAACAACAAGAAGGTCCCAGGTATGATTCCCGGCCCGTAGTTTGCATGTTCTCCGTGCGCTTGCGTGGGTTTCCTCTGAGCACTACAGCTTCCATCCACAGCCCAAAAACATGTACATTAGGTTGATGTACATTGCTGATTCTAAATTGCCCGTAGGAGTGAATGTGTGTGTGAGTGGTTGATTGACTATGTGTGGCCCTGCGATAGGCTGGCAATCTGTCTAGGGTGTACCCCTGCCTTTCACCCTATGTGCGCTGGGATATGCCCCAGCAAACCCCCGTTACCCCGAATTTGGGAATAAACGGGTAAGAAGGTGAGTGAATGAATAAATGAATCAGTTATTTTAATATTGTGTATTGTTAATAGCAGCTATAGAAAGTCATAATGTCTGTGTCCTTCACTGGTATGGAAGTAACAGAAGAATTTATTCAAGTAGCAGATTTTCCCAGAAAAAAAGAACAAAAATCTTCAGGAGCAGCATAGAAAAAAAAAATCAACAATCACAGAAAAACTTTGTATATGGTGGGCAGGTATACTACGGATTACTGAAGGAGCCAGAGATCGAGGTCCCTCTCGACGATGAAGATGAAGAAGCTGAGAATGAAGAGGGCAAACCCAAGAAGAAGAAACCCAAGAAGGACAGCATGGGATCCAAAAGCAAGAAGCAGGACCCTAATGCACCTCAGCAAAACAGGTGAGAAATTTGCACAGTGAATTGATCGAATCAGAATCAATTAATAGATAAAACGGACCGCAATGGACGTTCTTTTATTTTATATGGTATGTCTCTGTGTCTAGGATTCCTCTACCAGAACTAAAGGATTCGGATAAACTGGACAAAATTATGTACATGAAAGAGGCCACCAAGAGGCTTCGCCTCGGACCTGAAACACTGCCGTCGATATGTTTCTACACCTTTCTCAACGCTTACCAGGTACCACATGATATCTCATTTCATCAGGTTTCATCTGGAATAAAGGGCAAGGGGATGGTAAATTAACCAGTATAAAACAGAGGGAGTAATTAAAAAAGTTACACTGACTGCCAGTCTATTAATGTGCAGTCTAGCGATTTATTTATTTAACCAAAATGCATTATATAACATGTATTGTGTGACTGCGTATTCAGCTGAAGCCTTTTTTAGCTTTGATTAAAGTAGAGCGATAGAAAGAAAGAAAAGGAACAAAACCGGAGTACCCAGAGTAAAACCCACACAGCACAGAGAATATGAAAACTCCATACAAAAAGATCCTGCCTGGGAATCAAACCTTGGATACCATTAAGCCACCGTGGGGCACAACATAATCTTCATTCATTAATTTATCTTCTATGCAATATTTCATAATTCGGGTTCACTGGGATCTGCTGGAGCCTATCCCAGCGAACAGGGCAACACCGTAGACAGGTTACCAGTCCATCGCAGGGCCACACATAGACGAACAAACACACACTCCTCTGTACATGTTGAAGGAAATTGGTGTACCCAGAGAAAACCCATACAGGCATGGGGAGAACATGCAAACTCCGCACAGAAAGAAATCTTGCCTGGGAATTGAACCCATTCATTCCACCGTTTGGGACACATTCTGAATTGATCTGATTTTGGTTTTTGCCTTTATAGAAAGAAGGAATAAACATTACATCCCTAATTTCAGTTTTCTTGAGTATTTGACTATAAAATGTATAAAGTCTTAAATTCTACTTACGTACTTCTGTAACTGGATTATTACAGTGTTATTGAAACTCCTGACCATAAAGTATAAAATGTCCTTGTTCTTGGAAAACACACACACACACACACAAACACATAAATCCCGGCATTTAATGTTAAATGATCTTCTGAGACGGATTGAATGGTATTACAGTTAAATCCATGCTGGATATCTGATGTTAGGGTCTGACAGCAGTGGACATTACAGACGACTCGAGTCTGATAGCAGGAGGCCTCGCCGATTCCACAGTTCGCGTCTGGAGCGTCACACCCAAAAAACTCCGCAAGGTCAAATCAGCAGCAGGTGAGTCAAATGTATTGGGACACCCGCTCATCACATCCATCTTGGTTTAAAATTTTCTTACGTTTACTCGTATTCTAACATTATTATAAACTACCCCCACCTACTTGCACCGTCACATATTCAGATTTTTTTAATAATGTACATTTGCTCCAGTCTTTCTTTATGCTTTTTTTCTAATTCCAATTTTATATTTGTCACATACATGGTTATACACAGTACAACATACAGTTGTTGGGGGTCAGAGCACAGGGTAAGCTATTGTACAGCGCCCCTAAGGCAGTAAGGGTTAAGGGTCTTGCTCAAGGACCCAACAGTGGCGGACTTGAATCCAGGTCTTCCTTTGCAGTGGTGGGGCATGAACCCAGGTCTTCCTGGTCTCCCAGCACCATAAGCATTTGAGCCACTACTGCCCCTTATTTTGAACTAATCAAGATCTTTTTGGTGAATGATTAATAGTGTAAAAGCTGCAGGCTTTACTTTTATTGTGTCTACTTTTAAAAAAATAATAATAATAATTGGCCAAGCAGGGACTTTTTTTTTCTTCTTGAAAAGGGGGCCAGGGAGAAGTAGTTGTGGAGCCACTGGTTTACTAAGTGTGTCTGCACTGAGAATTCAAGTATTTAACTGTTATAATCTTGAAATTAACTTTTTAGATCTCAGTCTTATAGACAAGGAGTCAGAAGACGTATTGGAAAGGATCATGGACGAGAAAACAGCCAGTGAATCAAAGATCCTCTACGGCCACAGTGGCCCGGTGTACGCAGTCAGCTTCAGTCCAGACAGGTGAGATGATCAGCTAGAATCTAAATATAAAACCTCTTGCTGTGAATTTCTGGTGGTATTCTTAATGATGTCACACACCTTAATCCTCTTTTGCTGATTTTTCTATCAGGAATTATCTGTTGTCGAGTTCGGAGGATGGCACAGTCAGGTTGTGGAGCTTGCAGACTTTCACCTGTCTGGTGGCATATAAGGGACACAATTATCCTGTGTGGGACACTCAGTTCTCTCCACATGGATACTATTTTGTGTCTGGAGGTCATGACCGAGTGGCACGGTAGGAGTCTAATGAAGTTAAATTAGAATGTGTGGTTGCCATAAAATCATCTGTATATTTTTAGAATGTTTTTCTTTGCAGGTTGTGGGCCACTGACCACCACCAGCCGCTGCGTATATTCTCTGGGCATCTTTCTGACGTCACCTGTACCCGCTTTCATCCCAACTCCAACTACCTAGCCTCGGGTTCAGCTGATCGCACCGTACGTCTTTGGGACGTCCTAAACGGCAACTGCGTCCGCATTTTCACTGGACACAAGGTAGAATGACTCCTGCCAGTCTGTTCCAACAGTAACAACATCATGAAGAAAAAGATCTCTCAGAACCTCATGACAGTAGACAGAGCTGATTCACCCAGAAATGTTAGGCCGTCACACCTGAATTTAATATCAAAAACCTTTGAAGGTGCAATAGAACATTCAGGAACATTTTTTAGGTTCAGCTCTTTAAAGATCTACATGTATTTATATATTCTGTAGGATGTATGGTTTAGAGAAAGGTATCAGAGCTGAAGATGTTGTTTTATTGGGAGTGACGAGGTTTTACAGGATTAGGAAGGAGTTCATCAGGCTGACTATTCCTGTTAGATGTTTTGAGTAGAAAGTTGGGGGAGAGAAGTCAGATTGAGGTGGATTGGACATTTACAGAGGAGTGATAGTGAATTATATTGGTTGGAGCATGTTTGCAATGAAGCTACCAGGCAGAAGGCAAAGACAGGAAGATAGTAGGTGCAAGTGAAGAGGATGGATAAAATAGAATGAGAACGAAGATTATTACATATTCTGTAGAATGTGAAGGACCAAGAAACGTTGGTCCAATCAATATGTTTGGTTCCTGCAGTCAGATTTAAAATTCAAATTCCAGCTTCAGACATCCTACCAGCAGTAAACCCCAGAACAGTCATCTGATCCCCACAGTAACTGATGTGCATTATACTTAATACCACCACTTTGTTGCAATAAATCCTATTGGATTGTTTTTATACCCTTAAATATTAACTATTCAAGTTCATTCATTTTTATTATTTTAAAACAGAACAAAAATGTGGTTTTTTGGGGGGGACGACCCAGAACAGTTTATTGGTATGAATGCAGAATGGATAAATACCCAACAGTGGTGGTGGGGTTTGAAACCAGGTCTTCCTGGTCTCCCAAACAACAAGCCCTTAACTACAGTTAACATTTTACAAGACGTCCTACTACCTCTTTAATGGTTTTGTTGAGTACTATTTGAAAAAGTAAACATTTGAACTGATGTGATTAAAGGGAAAGCATGCGATTTCACTGCATGCAGGTAATTTCTGTTTAACATTAGAAACATTGACAACTTAGTTATTTTTATAAGAAAAAGTGTTGCAGGATTATTTTAGAACCTAGTTTAGACTCCTTTACTCCTCTGGTGTGATATAACTAGTGATGTGGGTCATGTTGCTTCCCGAGTTTTTGTTTATTAAATCCTTTTGTGTTTTATAGGGACCCATTCACTCACTGGCATTCTCACCCAACGGGAAGTATTTAGCATCTGGCTCGACAGACAGTCGCGTTCTACTGTGGGACATCGGCCACGGTCTCATGATTGGCGAATTCAAGGGTCACACTGACACCATTTACGCGCTTAAGTTCAGCAGAGACGGAGAAGTCCTCGTCTCAGGTGTGTTGAATTGCATGTGCCTGCATTTTATAGAAAAAAAATAATCTGTGGGGTTACAAATGAACAAACTCCGAATTACTCGGATGTCTATGCAGAGTGAGCAATTTTTCCATTTTATTCAACTGAGCCATTGGTGTGTTAAGGGTCTGGATCAGGGGCCCAAGTTGGTGATTGGTATCAAACCAAGATCAAAAAGAATCCCTACACTGGCAATGCAAAGCCTTTAAACCTCCCCTTGCAAGATACAATATGCAAAGTGCTGATCCATATCTGATTAAATGTTCTGTCCCCACTACAGGCTCCATGGATAACACTGTCCGTGTGTGGGACATAGTCAGAGCCATTGATGATTTGGAAACAGATGATTTTACAGCAGCCACGGGTCACATTAACTTACCTGATAACTCTCAGGAGTTACTACTGGGGACATACATCACCAAATCCACCCCGGTTATCCACATCCATTTCACCAGACGCAACCTCCTATTGGCTGCTGGTGCATATGTCTCACAGTGATCCCAGTACAGCTTTGGTCACCAACAAACAGCACTGCACATAGACGCTCCATCCAAACTGCCTTTAATAGGATAGTGAAACACCTGGACCTTCCTGATGTGTGTGTGTGTGTGTGTGTGTGTGTGTGTTTTCCTCAGTTCTACACATTACACCTCACTGGCATACAGGTTTGTGGTCGCAGCTTCAATAACTGTACAGTTTTATATTTGTGTAAATAAAAACTTTTCTATATATGAGTTTGGAATAAGTTTTATTTTTATCATATGACTCAAAACAGGGTTATTCAATCATCTGTACAGCAGAAAAAACTCAAAACCTGCAAGAAAAGATTACAATCTTAGTATTTAGTTTAGATCCAACATTCAGAGACTGACTGTAGTGCAGACTATACCTTATAATACATTAGCTTGCTGTTACAGCCTTCTTCTTGGGCTTCAGTTTGAAGATTAGGATAATGGCAGCTATGCTGGCATACGTGGCCAAGACACACTGGAACACAGATCAATGCCGTTAATAAATATGTAACGAACCACTGGTTTATATCTCATTAAGTTACAACTGGTCAGTGGGTTTATTACAGTGAATTACATACAATTGTTTCATGTTGCTAAATGCTTCAACCACGTTACAAGAGTAAGCAAAAATGAGTATGGTAAAAATGAGATTAAAACTAGCTTTCATTAATCACTCCTTCCAAATATTGTTTTTTTAAAAACCTCCGTTTCCACACTTGACTCTTGTATGATATTTCACACATCAGTTACAAGTTTATTCATTTTCTATCCCACTTATTTCCTAATTTGGAGCCAGGGTCTGCTGGAGCTTATCCCAGGCGAGAGGCAGTGGTACACCCCAGACAGGTTACCAGTCCATCGCAGTGACACATATAGACGAACAATCACACTCACGACTATGGGTATTTTATAATCACCAAGCAGCCTAATATACATTTAAAGTATTTACTGTATTAAATACTGTGGAAGGAAACCTGAATACATCGAGAAAACCCATACAAGCATGGGGAGAGCATGCAAACTCTGCCCAGAATGAGCTCTTGCCTGTGATTTTTTTCTTTAGGAATGAATGAGTAAATTGGGAAATCTGGGTTCGATTCCTTACCATTGTTGGGCCCTCTGAACAAAGCCCTTAATCTCCAAATGAATGAAATAACTGCAAGTGACTCTGGATAAGTGCTTTATTATTAATAGATTATTGTTAGATTACATAAAGTTGTCATACTTTTCAACCAATTATATGATCACTTTTAGTTGCCACAAGGAGGAGCTGTAGTACCGGCAGCATCCAACTTTCAACCAGAGTGGTTGGATTAGTACCTGTATATATGGCAGTGGAGACTCAAATGGTTAAGGCACTGTTTTTGATTAGGAGTACAGGAAGGGTTCAATCTTTGGTTTAATATTCACCACTGCCAAGTCCACCAATGCTGTGACCTTGAGCAAGACCCTTGTCTTACAACCCACTGCCTTGTATCACAGCAAAACGGTCCCAAGATCTAATCCCAGACTTGGTTCTTTGTTTGCTTTGTATGTTCTGCCAGTGTTTGTGTAGGTTTCCTTCAGATACTCCTCTTTCCTTCCACAGCCCAATAACAAGCATGGTAGATGTACAAGTTTGTACCTTGATGCTGATATGGCATTTAAAAGTAAAAAGTACATAGATAAATACCACTAACCAAACCTTTATTTATTTATTTTAAATACCATTTTAATCTAATTCCCACAAATAGCTAAAATACCGTATTAATCGCAGTTATTTCACTAACAATTCATCACCACCTGAATCTGATTATCCTTATTTCCACTTTCCTTTTAATAGCAGCGTTTAGGGGCTTTTAAAAACTCTGAACACTTCCGGTATTAACTGTTCATACACATGATATCAGAGTTAGTTGATTGCTACGGCAACCGAGTAGCGTTTTTTTAAAAGTTCACTTGAACTGAAAAGGTCATGACTTACATTCCTCCTTCCTGTGATGGTGTAGGAGTTAAAGTATCTGGCGATGCCGGTGAACTGGTGTTGTGTGCCGGAATCGTGACCCGCCATGATGCTACAAACAAATATCCCATGTTAATTACATTAATCATTTTTTATTATTTTACATGCCATGTTGATACTTCTCAATATTCTATTACCAAATGTCACATCAACGCTTCCTAATTACAACCAAATAATAAATCAATACATCAATAAATAACGGAGATTATTAAAAGATAATTTAAAGCTCTGTGTCATTACATTGACCAGTATGCTACTCCATGCTAGCATGCTAGCTACACGAAGACCAATAAACGCGACACGATTTAGTAAATAAATTAATGCTACTAATAATAAAATGAACAAAAACATTAATTCGTTTAATTTTCTCACCTTACAAACTGAAATCTTGGCCCGACTATACGAGTGCCCTTCAATCTGAGAGACCGTCAAGCAATGTGAACGCTCAATCGGAAATCCCACCTCTTTCATAAGCTACTGAAATATTCGACCATGATTGGACTAGCCTGAATTCACTTCCTGCCATATTTGAACGTCAATCATGCAAATTCTTTTATGCTATTGGTTACTTCTTTTTCCGGTTTTGGTTGTTTGCTTCCGGGTTACAAACATGGCACGCTTTTGAGAACATGTGAGTTTGAAGATTCAGTAGCGGTGGAGTTAGAGAAAACGACTGGATTTAAGAATGTAAGTGTATATAGATGATTATTAGATTAGGTTTAAATTTACGCTTAGGGCGGATGAGGATAATCGCGCTGTAAAGCTGCAATAGAGAAATGTTTTGGAATATTGGGGGTCCTTTTAAATAAATGAATACAGGAATTTGCTCCGCTTCCTAGAATGCTTATCGGATGTTTGCATAATAAAGTTGCACCCAATGAATAAAAGAAATGCCCCAAATGTCTGCAGAGATATTTGTGTAGAAGCATCATGGCGTCAGGTGAAGAAGATTTCCCTCGTGGTGGCCCAATCAAGAAAACCTCGGAGTTAAAGACCTCTAAAACTACCAAGCCTCATGTAGAAGTGGACAACCTTTTTGAGGTAAGT
Organism: Pseudolaguvia tuberculata; assembly: GCA_026260255.1. Classification (NCBI taxonomy): domain Eukaryota; kingdom Metazoa; phylum Chordata; class Actinopteri; order Siluriformes; family Sisoridae; genus Pseudolaguvia; species Pseudolaguvia tuberculata. The sequence goes on along the minus strand of JAOTRA010053895.1, from coordinate 12,624 downwards.
GACACTTTTATGATGATGATGATGATGATGATGATGATGATGAAATTAACAACTGTTAAGAACATATTCTCTGAAGTAGATAGCTAGCTAGATAGATAGATAGACAGACAAGGATAGATAGATGGGTAATAAATGGATGAACTGATAGATTGATGAGTAATGGATAAATGGGTGGACAGATGGATGGATGGATTGAATGAAGGATGGATAGATGAGTAGATGCCTGGATAGACTGATGACTGGGTTATATTATATTATAGATATATAGTTAAATTAATGGCTATATAGGTAAATAGATTCTTGGTAGCAACTTAAATAAGAAGACATTAGGAGCAAACGGAGCAGGACACAAATAATCAATACAACTATTTAATTCTATCCGAACCTCCCAGATGTGTTGGACTGTCACAATTCTCAATAATTGTTTAAGGTTGCTGCTTTGATTTCACTTGCATATGAGGATAATAATGATTGATCGGATGATGTTGGTGTCCAATGATTTTTATCAGTTACTGTAGCTGCAGTTAGGATAGCAAGTTTACAAGCCCTGTCGAGGGTTGTGTTGTTTTTACACTCGTACAGATCTTATCGCTGGATTTGATAAAGTTTTCTGAGATTCGAGCTCACAACCAGCTAGTTATCACACAAAAATGTATTGAAGACTGATGTTTTTTTTCTGCCCTACAGACTCGAGAGCCGGAAGTGAAGAAAAAGAGGAAGAAGAAAGCCGTGAGTAAGTATGAGGATGAAAATGCGGCTAAAAGACACAAAACTGAAGGTGGTCTGAAGCTGAATGCAACAACCAGCGTGACTATCTTGCACATGAGGGTAAGAGCTGATTTTAAATACATTCTACTCTTCATTTTAAGACGCAGTGCCACACAAGGGTGTTGGGCAGGATGTTATACAGAGTTTTGGATGGGACATCAGATGGCACATTTGAAGTGCCAAATTTCTTTAAATTAATCAGTCTTTGGAAAGAATGATGTTCTTCCTCTTTCAGAATTTAAAGGTGGGTATGGTGATGCTGGGCTGTGTGAAGGAGCTCTTGAACTTTGAGGTTGTACTTGGTCTCCCCAGTGGTCTGAAAGGCTACATGTCCATCTCCAGAATTAGCGATTCCTACTGTAAGGTCTTGAACAACGCACTAGATTCTGGGACAGACCTGGAGGTAACCATCAGAGGAATCGGAATTGCTTTTAGCACAGCATTTATAATAATCATGGTGTTCATTTTGTATTTATTATGAAAGTAAAAATGTAGTTTATCGTTCCATGGTTCTCTCCTGTTTTCTCTGCATACAGGATCTTGTGTCCCCCTCCCACCTCCTCACCCCAGGACAGCTAGTCAGGTGTGTGGTGACAATGCTGGATCTGTCCAGAGAGGGCTTTGTCTGTCTCAAACTGTCCATCAATCCAAAAGATGTGAACAAGGAGCTCTATTCCAGCTCTCTGAAAGCAGGCATGGTGAGCAAAACGTATACTACATATCAAACCTTTCATATGCAGTCATTCATTTCATTTATTTATTCTTTTATACCTGATTCAAGAAGGTCCCGGGTTCATTTCCCGGACAGGGGTTGTTTCTGTGCAGAGTTTGCATGTTTTCACTGTGTTTGTGTAAAATTAATTAAATTTAATTTAAAAAAGATGATAGAAAACAACAATAAAATGTGGCTTGTGTGTGATGTACAAACCCGATTCCAAAAAAGACGTATAATTTTAAGGGAAAATAAGTTGATCTTAAATTTCATGGCATCAACACATTTCAAAAAAGTTGGGACAATACAATGTTTACCACTGTGTGGAATCCCTTCTTTTATAAGTCTGCAAACGTCTGGGAACTAAGGAGACAAGTTGCTCATGTTTAGGAATAGGAATGTTCTCCCATTCTAGTCTAATACAGACTTCTAGTTGTTCAACTGGCCATTTCAGTACCCAGATCCTTCTCCTACGCAGTGATGTAATTGATGCAGTATGTTGTCTGGCATTGTCCTGTTGGAAAGTGCAAGGTCTTCCCTGAAATGAGACGACGTCTGGATGAGAGCATATGTTGTTCTAGAACTTGGATATACCTTTCAGCATTGATGGTACCTTTCCAGATGTGTAAGCTGCCCATATCACACGCACTCATGCAACCCCATACCATCATAGATGCAGGTTTCTGAACTGAGCGCTAATAGCAACAAGGGTTGTCCTTGTCTTCTTTAGTTCAAATGACATGACAAATTTTGATGCGTCTTACCAAACTGCTGCAGTCCATTTTAAATGAGTCTTGGCCCAGAGATAATGCTTGTGCTTCTAGATAAATATTTTATGATAAATGTTTTTAAATATGGCTTCTTTTTAGGCCTGTAGAGTTTTTGAGCCCATGTTGTGATTTCCATTACAGTTGCATTTCTGTATGTCATGCATTGTCGTCAAAGGGGCCGAAGATCACAGGCATCCAGCATGGTCTTCTGGCCTTGGACCTTGCACACAAAGATTGGTCCAGATTTTCTGAATCTTTGGATAATATGCACTGTAGATGATTACTTCACACTCTTTGCAATTTTTCTCTGAGAAACTCATTTGATATTATATTGGGAATTGGTGGTCCTCTGTCCATCTTTATTTCTGAGAGACACTACCACTCTCAAAGGCTCTTTTTAAACCCAATCATGTTGCCAATTGACCTAATAAACTGTAAATTGTTCCTCCAGCTGATTCGTATGTACATTTAACTTTTCCGGCCTCTTATTGCTACCTGTCACAACTTTTTTGAAAATATTTGGCATGACACGTCAAAATGTCTCATTTTCAACATTTGATATGAATAAAATATTGAATTTAAAACTTCCACTTCCTTGCATTCTGTTTTTATTCACAATTTCTACAGTGTGCAATTTGTACTTTTTTCCCAGACTGATGTGAACCTGTGTTTGGATTTAATTGCTTTGCCCCCAGTTTGAGTGGAAGTTCCTCTGCCAGATGTGCTTTAGGTTCTTCAAGTTGGTTGGATGAACCTTTTTAACAGGCACTTGAACCTGAGTTGAATGAATGATTGAAGAGAAAGAAAGGTGAACTGATCGTGTGTGTGTGTGTGTAGATTCTCAGCGGCTGTGTGGAGAGCGTGGAGGATTACGGTTACCTGATAGACATCGGAGTGAGTGGAACAAAAGCGTTTCTGCCCAACGAGAAAACGGATGATGAAACTGAAACATCTAATAAAGGTAATAAACAGATGTTGGCTATCGTTATCTAAAAAGGTATTGGTTGCTTTAGTTTTTGTAAATTAAAACAAAGCTGTTGCTGTAACCATTTGCATTTCATTTCCCAGAATTAAAAGTGGGTCAGTACGTGACTGCCAAACTGGAGGAGGTGAAGAACAATGGGCAAGTGGTACGCCTGTCTGTGAACCCTTCAGTAGTTAATCAGTCCTACGCAGAGACTCATCATGGCTGGACGTTGAGTAACCTTACAGCTGGACTGTTGGTCCAGGCCCGCATCAAAAAGGTAACGTTTTTTAAAATGAACAGATGTTTACACTACAAAACTTTTTTTTTTTCTGGGTTTCGAGCGATGATTGATTTCTGGTGTTTCTGCCTCATTAGACTGGTTTCTGAACTCCAGTCCATACATACATTTTTAGGATAACTAATGCGGGGAAAAAATGCATTTGAAAATGTCTGACTGTCTATAAAGAACCTAAGAATGAATCTGTAATAGGTTATAAATTGGGGGAGGGGAGGCGGGGTCACATACCAAAAGTCTGGTGGGAATTGGTTTTCTTTTAATAAATGATAAACATCCTGACTTAAGGTTTGTCCTCATAGGTGATTCCTCACGGACTGATGCTTACATTTCTCTCGAATTATACTGGTATGGTTGATTTCATGCATATCGACCCAGGAAAACTGGCCACTTACAATGTTGGGGACGAGGTAAGAGTAAATCTTGTTTTTCTAAGTGTACAATTTTAGTATATATTGCTCATTCTATTTTTGCAATCTGTGTAAATGTTGCTTTCAGGTGAAAGCTCGTATCCTGTATGTGGACCCGTCTTCTCGTCTAGTTGGTCTGTCTCTACGTAGTTACCTTGTCTCAGCAGGAGGTGCCATATTGACTAACGTATCAAGTGAGCGAATAGGAGAAGTGGTGCAGGGCTGCAAGTTGGCTGCTTTTCACCACCACTCCGGAGCTGTAATGGAGCTGCCAGATGGGGTCTCGGCCTTTGTGCATGTGAGTAACATCCCAGCTACTGGGACACCTGTAAACGCAGACGAATAGTAATTCCGACATGCAGCTATTATAAATGTTACATAACTGTCTGTTTCTCAGAAAAGTCATCTAAAAGAATTTAACAAAGAGTTTAACCCCAATCATCTCCTCGCTCAGCCTGAGCACACACTCCGAATACTCGACTACAGCCCCATGGAGCAGATTCACATAGCTTCATTGCGCAAGTAGGAGTTTGAGCGTTTGGGTCCCTTTCCCTGCACATTTCTGTCTTATTGTGTGCTTGTGTCCCCAACAGGTTTAAGGTTTAGCTATTCTCATTGTGCTTTTATTTAATTGTCTTCCCAGATCAGTCATCACGGTGCCCTTCTTCAACTATCAGGACATTAAAGCTGGGCAGACAGTAGAGGTGAAAAACCTCAAACTTTCTCCACACTGATACGTTTCCTCACTGTTCTAGAAGTGTTCTTACGTGTGTGTGTTTTCAGGGCACGGTGCAGAGTCTGGAGAAGTACGGCATGCATGTCAAAATCTCAGAGCACATTAAAGGCCTGGTTCCCAGAATTCACTTGTCGGACATCATCCTCACTAACCCTGAAAAAAAGTACAAGGAAGGCATGAGGATTAAATGTAAAGTAAGTGTCCTCTCCACTGGGTTCTATTGGGACTCTTGTTTCAGTATAATATCATGAAACCTTATTAGGATCCAGTTTTGGCACGGCTGTTGTTTACATGTATGGCTGTAACATTTAATTTTTTAAAATGTGTAAAATCTTATGTTTCCGGTGTTATGTTCATTTCCAGGTTATATCAGTGAACTACCAAAAGAAGAAGATCACACTAAGCAGGAAAAAAGCTCTCATGGAGACATCACTTCCTGTCTTCCTGACATTTCAGGATGCCCGTGTGGGGCTGGTCTCTCACGGCTTCATTGTTTGTATCAAAGATTTTGGCTGCATCGTGAGATTCTTTGGTGAAGTTAAGGGTCTGGTGCCGACAACTGAACTGATCTCGGAGCCCACCCAAGACCCAAAGAGCCTGTTTTACATAGGACAGGTTACAAAAACTGCTTTTATCTTTCTTTTTGTCTGAACTTGGTTCTGAGAGTGATGAATGAATGTCATCTTTTTACAATATTCACGGGACTTAAGGCTTGGGTTTTATGTGGGTCTGTTATGTTGAGTCAGACTAAAAATAACTCCAGGTTCAAGAGACCTGATGTTTAGAAAAATTTGCAAAAGGACTCTTCGGATGCCTTTATCCAGAGCAACTAACGGTACAGAACGCTACAGAATGTCAAATAGCATAACAGTACATAGCACTACATAATGTCGCATAACAATACATTACATTGTGTAATGTTGCATAACATCACATGACAACCAAATTGCATAACATTGCCAGACGTTACATAAAGCATAAAATCGTATAACAGGACTTTACTGATAATACATATTACATTTGGCAGAGTCCCTATGGCTTATGAAAGTTATAAATGTTCTCTTGGGAAGCTGTGGCTTGGTTAAGGTGTTGGACTGATAATACCAGAAAGACTCTGGGTTGCTCAGTTGTATAAATAGTTGACAAGTTGCTCTGGATAAGAATCTTATGAAATGCCATTTTTATTTAAAAAAAAAAAACAAAAAAAAAAACTTCAAATGCCATTTGTCATATCATCATTTTGGTTGTTGTCAGGTGATTTAATGAATTGTCTCTGAGCTACAACCTGTTTTTTTTATTTTTTATTGTTGGACAGGTGGTGAAAGCCAAAGTGCTTAAATGTGATCCTGAGAACGAGAGACTCCTCCTGTCCTTTAAAGCTGTTACACAGAAAGACATCATGAAAGTCCAAAGTGTCAAGTTCCCCTTTGAATTCGGGAAGGTCCTGTATCATTCAGCCTTCCTTTAATTACCACATTTGATGCAGGATGAATAAAAGTTTGGTGTCTACAATTTTTTTTTGTTTCTTTTTAGAAAGTGGAGGTGATTGTACAGAAGAAATCCCAGACTGCCCTTGAAGTGCTTATTCTGCCAGAAGAGATACCGGCTCTGATACCCAAAGTGCATCTTTCAGACCACATGACTAACTGCCGTCTGCTGTGGGCAGGGATACAGGAAGGAGACACCATTTCCAACGTTGTGTGTCAGAGCAAAAACAAACAAAGCATTGTATCCTCTTGAGCTCAGACGAGCAGAATCTGTATAATCCTACCCTAAATTAGTTTGAATTATTCCCAGACAATTATTGGCCAATGAATGATATGACCGTCAATTCAAGATGAGGTGACTCAAATGGTTAAGGTGTAGAGTTTGAAGGTTGATCGGACGGCGTGGGTTCTTAATAACCTAATGATTCGAAGTTTTTCTTCTTTCTGTTCTGTCCACATTCTAATTGAGTTTATGGAGGGGGAAAAAGATTGTGTGTATGCCAGGTTGTTGTTGCTGTTTGCTTCTAGCTACCATCTAGTGCAAGGTTGGACAATCTCAGAACTGGAGGATCAATGCCCTGCAGTTTAGCTCCAACTTGCCTCAACACACCTTTTGTGTATGTTTCAAGAGCAATTAGCCAGACCTTGATTAGTTGCCTTAGGGTTTGAGATAAACTCTGCAGGACACCAGCCCTCCAGGACCAAGAGGAGATTGCTTAACCCTCGTTTAGTGGAGGGCGGCGCGGTGGTGTAGTGGTTAGCACGGTTGCCTCACAACAAGACGGTCTTAGGTTCGAATCCCGGGCCGGAATGTTTCTGTGCAGAGTTTGCATGTTCTCCGGGTACTTCGGTTTCCTCCAAAAACAGTCCAAAAACATGCAGATTAGGTGGATTGGTGATTTGAAATTGTCCATAGGAGTGAATGTGTTGTGTTGCCTTGTGATGACCCGTCCAGGGTGTACTACGCCTCTCGCCTTATGTGTGCTGGGATAGGCGCAGCAGACCCCCGTGACCCCGGATTCGGCAATAAGTGGGTAAGAAGATGAATAAACACTGAACAAGTACCTTATTGATGCTGTTTAACTTCGGGTAAGTCGTCTTGTCTGTGCATGTTTTTTGGCACGTCGTAAAGTCTGTCATTACCTGTGACTACCACTAAGATCTTACTTTATCGGATGTTTTTAGGCACTCAAACATTAGATTTAGTTTTAATCTATAGCAATTAGACACAATAGCCATTTGCAACTTTCGACTCCTCATTCTTTGACTATCCTCCAATTCTTAAGAGCGCCATTGACTTTAAGATGGTGTTTTTCTGCCTCTTCTCTGTGCTTTTTTTTTTCTTATTGACCATGAATCTGGCTTTATCCTGCTAAATCTCCATTTATTGATCCATCCCATTCATCTAAGCTCTTTTTCCCCTTACTCATTGGAAACATTTAAACCCCTCTACTCTAAAGAGGGAGGGATAGACGCTGTGCATCAATTGTGTTGTTTTGCAATATGTTCACAATTCAAAGTATCCTAAAATCAATAGACAGACACATGCTTAGTCATAAGAAGTTAAAAGACAAACACTTGTTTATTTCCTTATGTCACATGACTAACCTTTATCTGGCCTCAGCAGAAATGTTTTGATGAAGGTCAGTTAGTTTTAATTTCAGAAGAAAGTTGAGACCTCGTCATGATCCTTTGTTCCTTAACAAACTTGCATAGATTCTCAGTAAGAAGCCTTCGTTATTGGCAGCTCTGGAGGCCGAGAACTTGGTTACGTCTTTTTCAGGACTGCAGGTGGGGATGGTGATGGTGGGCTGGGTGAAGAGCATCATGCCCTATGGCATCTTTGTTCACTTCCCACATGGTCTGTTTGGCCTTGCCCCTAAAGCTGTGAGTCATTACTTTTTATTATAAATATTTTTTTTACTTTGGAAAACCTGCCTTGCATTAAATCAACAAAACCAGCAATATTTACTGCTGCTAATTCAATACATTTTGTAGTTATTTTGGGGTTGTAAAGTATGTAAGGCTCCAGGATGTTGATCAGATCTTCTGAATTCAGAATCTAGTACTACAAATGTACCACTGTTGGGCACCTGAGCATGGCTCCTAACACTCCTTGCTCCAGGGGCGCTGTAGCATTCCAACCCTTTGACCCACAGAATTCCACTGTGGTGTATTCTAATGCAAAAACAAAAATGCTGAAGAAAGCATACTGCACAAAGGACAATATTTTTTTCTTAAAATTTTATGTAAATCCAACAGCGAGTCAATTGTGTACCTTCTTGTTCTCAAAAGAAACACCAACCACTCTTTATTTTGAATAGCAATAAACAGTCCTATTCTTCTATTCAGTTATGTAACAATTATGTAACAATCTCCTTTACAGGCCATAAGTGATAAATTTGTCACAGATATCGCAGAAATGTTCGAGGTAGGACAGACTGTACTGGCCAAGGTGACTAACTTGGATGAGGAAAAGCACAGATTCCTTATCAGCCTGAAGGTATCTGAGGTCAGCTGGGCAGACAGTGATGCTGAGACCAGACTAATCCAGGGTCAGAATGAAAGAATGTCAGTGTATGACATGATGAGATCGAGAGGTAAGAGGTTACAGTAACGTCTTGTTTATAGCTATTGCAGTAGGAAGTGTTCTTCTGACTTTTCTCTTTGGTATTTGCTACAAAGGCACCATTACCAAGTCTACCAAAGCTTTAACCCAACAATCAGTAAATTTATTTGGAATTCCCTTTTGCATAGGAAAAACATTAAAATCTTGTCATGCAGAGTACTATAAATGTAAAAGGGGGTAATAATGTCAGCCATGAATAGCAGTTCATGTAACTTGGCATTAAACAGGTGCAGTTACTGCATCATTTTTTTTTTATTGATTGATTGATTGGATGGATGGATGGGTGGATGGATAATTGGATGAGCTGATGGATGGGTAGGTGGGCGGATGAATAGATAAATGAGTTCATGGGTGGATAATTACATAGATGGATGGGTAAGTAGTTGTGGAGACTTAGTGGTTAAGGTTTTGGTCTAATACTAATACTGGGTTTTATTCCCAGCACCATTAAGCCCCCACTGTTGGCCCCTGAGCAAGGCCCGTAAACCCCTATTGCTCATTAAGTCTCTGGATAAGCGTTTCTGCCAAATGCTGTAGTTTTAATTGGGCGAGGTGTTGGATGGATGAATTGATAGATATATGATTTATGCATTAAATGTTTAATTTATTACCATTTTTAATGTTAATCTTTTACAAGCTCTTCATAATGAAATAATTAACAATGTAGTCAAGTGTTGTTTTTTTCTAAAGCTTTATCTTTGACTGTGATTATCTTTGCTCTGCTTCTCTCTGCAGCTGACTCAGACTTGCTGCAGCAGCTCTCCTCTGTGTCACTCGGGGATAAAGTGAAAATGACAATAGACATGACAAGAGAGGACGGCTCGGTCATCCTGACCTCAGATCAGCTAAGTCACGCAACAGTGCTGGCCACCAAGTACCACGTTACAGGTCAGTTAATCAAGCAACTTGATCACTCTGTATGCGTGCATTTGATCATAGTTAGATTTTTACTAACCGGTGTGTTGTAAATACTGTAGATGTTAACCCCACTCCAGGAAACCAGGTCAACGCGGTGGTGCTCCATGTCGACTTTTTAACCTCTGAGGTGCATGTGTCCCTCCTGCCCCATCTCACAATCAGGAAAAAAGTGGTACGTGGTCAGTAAAGCAGGTTTGTTTTTGATGGATAAAGGCACAGGTCTTGGTAGCATCAAAAGTATTGGGACTTTGTTTCTTTCCTCCCAGTTAGTCATTGTTTAGTGTCTAGTGTTGTATGAGGACGTCGGTCGGGTTCCAGTCCTTCTTGAGATGTTGAGATAGAATTGGAATATTTTTCCCCCTTTTAACATACAATATCTAAAGACATTGTAGACAGCTGTCCACCAACTTTGTACCAATAGGTGAGCTGGTATGGTGTCGCTAGTTCTATTGCATCACTTATAACAATGATGTTATTTATAAAGCATAATATTCCACTTTATTTTCCACTTCTGTTTCTACAGTTAACAGCTGATTCACATCACACCGCTACAGTCCAACACGTGGACAAAGACTTTGCCGTTGTCTCATTGGCTGACACCGGTCACCTGACTGTGATTTCTTCCAAAGCTCACCTAAACGAAACATTCCGTTTTGAATCGGAAAAGCTGGCCGTGGGTTGTAGGCTAACAGTGACCATAACCGACCCATGTTCTGAGCAGTTGGGGGGTCGCGCTCTCGTAAAACGCCACATGACTCAAAACAAAAGTGAAAAACAGAAATGCAAGATGGGTGACTTTTTGACCGGGAAGGTTAAAACCGTCAAACCTCTGAGTGTACTCTTGACCTTGCCGGATGGCGGCACGGGAAACGTGCACGTTTCTCAGATCCACGACTCGCCCAAGGTTGGAGGTTTCACCACGTCATCCCTGAAGGTGGGGACTGAAGTTACAGGAAGGGTCATCGGTGCTCGTGAGATTCACAGACAAAGGTATTTTAATAATAAATCTTTTTCTTGGTGTTTTTATCTAGTTTTCCAAAAACCTCAAATTTGAGGTTTGATTTCTGCCTCTGAATTCATGGAAATTTTGTGTTCTTTTAGGGTTTATTCCAGGTTCTCCATGTGTTGTCAGATTTTTGTTTTTGTCACGTATACGTTACTGCTCGGAGGTCAGGTTAGAAGGTTAAGAGCATTGTTCTGGCCCAACAGAGGCCATTAAAGTCAAAGAGAAGAAATCAGTGACTTCCTGATAGTAAAAAAAAAATTGTCTTAATATAAAAAAATCTGAATATTCAAAACCTAAGTCACTTCTTTTTCATTAGATCCCCAAACCAAAGCCATAACCAGTTGAACTACTGATACTCTAGTCTTGCTATTTTGCATGTGTGATGTCCAGTGAGTCCCTTAATAGTTTCCATGCTTCATAGGCTCATCATTGGTATGTCTGAATGGAAACAGTAATGACTCTTTTTGCTCCATAGGTTCCTTCCCATCACCCACGCCAACTTTGTCCTCGTTCAGCTTGAGCTCACGCTTCTCCCCAGGTAGGTAAAATAACGTTAGCTTGATCCCCTGCACTGTTTAGTGTTTTCTCTACATTAACATACGTATTATATCTTTCAGTAAATTAAACGACAGTGTGACCGACCCGTCACCGAAAAACCGTTATGAACCTGGACAAGAGATTCTGTGCTATGTCTCTAAAGTAAGCAGTCTGATTGGGTTAATGTGACTTATGGTAGTATCATGATGGCACTGTTTTTAAGAACATGAATTATTTTTACTTTTATACAGTACAATACAAGGACAAAGTGTCTTGAAGTCGCCATTTCGCCAAAAGTCTTTGGATTTGTGGATTTGCTGGTTATGACTACCAAACCTAAAGTGAGTGAAGCTGCGGCTTAACCATTTGAGCCACCACTGCATCCATAATATAAGACACTGGCTTTCATTGTTTTATATTATTTGTCCTTTTTCCCTTTGGGTTGCATGCAGTTAGTAATGCATGCAGACAATTGGGGTTTGTGAAAGAAACAGTAGAATTGCTGATCTGGAAGATCATGTGTTCCCATAAAGTCCCAGCAAGGCTGTTAACCCCTTAACTGCTCACTTAAATATAAGAGTAATGTAGATCTAGTAAGATACAGGAATTATAAAAGTAAAATATGAAGAGAACCAAATTTCTGTATCTGCTCTTGATTTCTGATGAAAAACATGACCCTTATTGGGTTCTGACTTTTCCTTTCTTTCTCTCCCAGGAAGCAAATAACCCACAAAAGCTGTTTAAACATGGCCAGTGTGTCTCCGCACAGGTGGTCCAGATCAACCCCAAAAAGCCCAACCAGCTTAAACTTTCTTTTACAGGTAAGATTTGCAGGGTGAAACTTTTAAGCAGCGTTAATAAAATATGACATGCTTTTTGGAAGATGAATCATTTTCTTATGCTCTTACACGGTATTAGCCGAATGCAGAGTATCAGATACAGCTGAGTAAGCAGTACCGGATACTGGGGGGGGGGGGGGGGGGGTAAAATTGATTTATAGAGCCACAATATTCCACTCTTACTTTGCTGAGTCCTATGCTGAATATACATAAACACGCACACATGCATTGCTTCAACAATCATGACGCACACCGGTTGGCAGTCCCGGGTGATCTTATTGTTTCCTGTGTTTCCGTAGGGATGCACACTCTGGAGAAGGGCGTTGTTACCATGGGCATGGTATGGAAAATCATCCCCCACATGGGTCTGATCTTGAATCTGCCGTTTGGGAAGTCTGGCTTGGTTGGTATAACCGATCTATCAGACGAATATGTGGATGCTCCGTTTGAGCAGTATAAAGAAGGACAGGTGGTGAGGTACGAGTGTGTTTAATGGTTAATGCTGAATCACTCAACAGAAAGAACTTTTATATATTTATATTTTTATTTT
>JAOTRA010053891.1:0-18186 GCA_026260255.1 Pseudolaguvia tuberculata | reverse complement strand
ATATATTATGTGTGTGGAAAGAGGCAGCTGACTGAGATTTCAAAGCTGAGAGAACAGAAGCTAGTTAGACCAGCGGAAAATCAGCTACTGAGTAACACAATGAAATTTCCTAGGAACAGACAGCATAAGAAGCGGATTCTCATTTAGACACTTTCTACTCTGCCTCCTGGTCCTAAACTCTGCCCCACAGGAGCTGATGCAAGACTTTCTCATGTCATGTGCAATAAAAGTAGAGACTAACATGAAGGACTGAGGAGGAATCGAACCGTTTTGCGTGGAGAGTTTTTCCTAACGATTACTGAAAATCCGCGCGCTTACGTCACCTGACAAGCGTATGTGCAAAACAAAGAAAAACAAGCTCTGCTCCACAAAAAAAAAAAAGTAGGGAAGAAGTTGAAGTGAAGATAAAAGTGAAGGTTTTTCCCTGTACCAATTTCCTAGGATGTGTATTCAGAAGTGCTGAAAAAGTGCGTAGACTGTTGACAGACCTTCCTTCTGCTTTCTGCTTTTTGGCCAAGCGTGTTAGTTAAGCTTCATGTGCAGTGTGAACATGTCCAGAACGTGTCCCACTGTCATGTCGAAATTTCCACAACACACCACGTCAAAATCAAGATAAACCTCCATCGTCTGGAGAGGGCTAATTGGGGACAATTCCACCTTTTCTAAGCTTAGCAACTCCTGCAATATGATCAATCCAAAATTCTTGTGTTAGACTGCTAATTGGAAGATTGGGGTTTGATTCACAGTACCACTGAGTTACCAGTGCTGGGCCCTTGAACCCCAATTGCTCAGATGTATAAATGTATATACGATAATAGCGTTAAGAGTTTAACTAAATAAATATGAAAGCCATAGATCCTAATTTCCACTTAGATGTGAAAGTGTAACTCCTCTACTCCATCCTAGTTACTCTGCACTAACAGACCCTACAGCACATTTTGTGTTCCACATTTTGTCAGAAGACCAAAGTGGTAGAACCATCTGACACATTATACAAGTAAACCTGGGTAAATCCTTAGATGGTTAATTAAGGAATAAAATCATACTGGCCTATTGCGTCTATACTGTAAACATAGGTTCCGTGAACACACATCCACAAGGGGCACAATAGAGACTAAAATGTCAAACACGGTAATTAATTTAGATTGAGCCACCAATGAGACATGGTCACTTTGTCAATCATTTTAATATATTTCTTTGGGCTTGAATGTGGTAGTTACCTTACTGTCCAGCTGAGGGACAGAGTTCTGGAGAGTTCTTGGCTTTCATTATTCATTCATTCATCTTCTTAACCGCTTATTCCTGAATCCGAGGTCACGGGGGTCTGCTGTACCTATCCCATCACACATAGGGCGAGAGGCAGGGGTACACCCTGGATGGGTCGCCAGTTCATCTCAGGGCAACACATAGACAAACAACCATTCACACACACACACACACATTCACTCCTATGGACAATCTAGAATCACCAATCCACCTAATCTGCATGTTTTTGGACTGTGGGAGGAAACCGGAGCACCCGAAGAAAACCCACGCAAGCACGGGTAGCACATGCAAACTCCGCACAGAAAGATCCCGGGCTTCGAACCTGGGACTTGTTGTGAGGCGACTGTGCTATCCACTACGCCACCGCGCCGCCACCATGGCTTTCATTAAAAACAGTTAATTTCAACTAAGAGGTGGTGATTGGTTAGCACAGTCGCCTCTCAACAAGAAGGTCAGGGTTGTTTGGTTTCCTCCCACAGTCCAAAAATATGTACATTAAGTTGATTGGTGATTCTAAATTGCCCATAGGAGCGAGCGTGTGTAGTTGTTTGTCCTGTGCCCTGCGACAGATTGGTGGCCTGTCCAGGGTGTACCCCTGTCTTTCGCCTTTGTGAGCTGGGACGTGACCCCGAATTAGGGAATAAGTAGGATAAAAGCTGTTACTTTTGGCGAAGGTGGAGCTTGAACCCAAGTCAGCCGCTGTACGTGGTGGGGTTTGAATTTAAGTCTTCCAATCAATACCATCTGAGCCACCAATGTCCCCGTCCGTAAATAGGTTATAGTAAAAAAAAAGGTCTTAGACATTTGGAAAAACATCAGGGTGAGTAATTCAATGAAGAATTCTCATTAATATAAAGTATTCTATAAAGACCTGCAGCCAATCTAGCGCACGTTTACTGGATTAATAAACTTTACAATGAATCCACAAAAGATTGGGGGGTTTTGTACTGTGGTGCATTGGATTATAATCACACACTGGCATGGCAATGCTGAAACTTGTGCAGCATTATTAATAATTGAACGACTGAATTCTGGTTTCTTTCTCTGACAAAACTCCTCTGATCTACTCTACAAGAACACATGACATCTCTGAAAGCATCTGCAGTCCCCATGTCTACTGCTGCATGTTTATACATAAGCTACAATAACACACACACACACTCACTCTCCAACACTCGCGCTCACTCCCTCTCCCCCCTCACTGATCCCTTCTCCCATTCACCCCCACACTCACTCATTCTCCCATTTTACACTCCCTAGCCTCCTTGCGCTTACTCCCCTCGCATTCACTACGTCCCCCCCAAGCGCTCCCCCCCTCTGGCCCCGTGTTCACTCTCTCCCACTTGCGCTCACCCCTTATCTCACTCACTCAACCAACCCCCTCCCACTCACCCCCACACACACTCATTCATTCTCCCCCATGTTCACTCCCTCTTCAGCTGGCGCCCCCACTCACTTCCTCTCTCCCACTCGTGCACACCCCCATCCCACTCACTCAACCCTCCCTCTCCCACATTCACTCCCTCTCCCCCTTACTCCAACCGCACTCACTCCGTCCCGCCCAGGTTCATTATCTCTCCTTTCAGGTTCACTCCCTCTCGCCTCTGAGCTCACTCTCGGTCCTCCGTGCACTCGCACACTCCCTCTCTCTGCACTTTCATCACTCTTCTTTCATCACTTTCTTTAAGACAGCCCAAAATAATGGTGACAGAAAATGAGCTTATGTTGTTTTGTTTCCTTTTGTGTTTGTGTAAATTCCCTGTTCTCCACAGTGCCATTCTGCTGGAGGAACTTGATGACAGTCACTGAAGAACCCTCTTAATCTCCACATCCCCAAACCAATACAATCATAAAGTCTCCGATTCATATCCCTGTCCAGCACTTTCCTTTTCATCATGTGAGGATGAAAGCAAGTATGTGTGAATAAGGGACGGACTGGTTGAGGTGGCTCGGCTCCGACTGGTGGGTTGAGAGAAGGACTCGATACAGGGCACATAAATGATGCAGACAGCAGGCTACACTACTCGAATACTCACACACGATATCTCTTCTGAGCTTTGAGCAGGTACACAGTGACTCATCTGTTCATATTCCAAATGAAGCACCGACACCCACTTGCTCACCCAGAATAAGTAAACACAAAACCATCTCCACCATTCAATAGACTTTTTTTCAATAGACTTTTTCTCTCTGTTGAGGAGAGCAAAGTGTCCCTGCACCTTGAAATCAATTCGCAGAGAATGAAACATTGCTTCTTTCCTCAGGCTACTCAGTTTTCAACCAAGACAACACACCGGACTAGAGTGTAGCCTTCTGTGCACTCAGGATCAACCCATGCAATCAATCATACTAATAGTCGATGCAAAGTAGTCAGGTGATTATATATTATAGAGATCACAGGTACATTCGACTGTGATCTCTGCAACTAAAATTAAGACAGTAAATTAGTAGGAGATTTCTGCTTGGAAAGATTGTTTTACAAGTTGTCTATTCTGTACAAAAACAGCAGAATTGTTTTTATCGTTTGCTACCGGACTCGTGTTATTCTGCTAAATAATTTATTTTATTTCTATTGATTAAAAATCGCCACAGAAAACCAAACTGGCTTTCCTGCTACCTCTTCCTGAATTTCTTTCTTCCCCTCAGTGCCTGTCGCTCATCATCACGTCCCGGCTCATGGTTAAAAAAAACCTTACACCTGCTAGAAAATATTAGCACCTGCAACAGATCATGATGACACAGGATTAACTGGGCTTCAAATTCCTTAGCACAAGTCTGCAAAAGAGACATCAAGGGGAAAATCTGTCTGCATTAATACAAAATTCATGTAAAAACATTATGTGAAATGATCAACTGTCTGGATTTGGCCTTTTATCTCAGTCTGGGAGAAAAGAAATAGAGCCCACAGCTCTCGCACACACTCGCGCACACACACACCGGCTGATCACCAGTAAACAGTAGACACCGCACACAATCTGGTGTCAGTTTAGACCACTTCAGGCCATTTACAAACCTCTTGCATAATCTAAATAAAACAACAAAACAAGCAGAACAGGAAAGAACATTATATTGTATTATATTAATTAATATATTAATTCTCCCTGGAATGAGTGACATCACATACAAGATCTTTACCTACAATTCACAATCTACATTAAAGGTAAAGAAAGAAAGGAATGGGTTTGATCAGAGAGTGCTTTTCAGTTTCCATATAGTTTCTTATGAGTCTATTGTCAGTCACCAGCAGATATTCTTTAATAAACTCTATAAAATATCTATATTCTGGGATCCATCTTTTCTCATTAAGTACAGCTACAGACACTGTTTTATAACACTGATTCCAAGATATGACTGACTATTTTGCATTTTGGTAGTAAATATTTAACAACTTTAAATCTGTATAGGATGTATAATTCAGTGTTATTTTTAGAATACACAGAATAATATCTATTTACCCTGATCATCCTTCTATATTTAAAAATGGACATCTTGTTTTCTTCTTCAGCACCAGTAAATATTATTACCTATGGAGACACACAACTGTCTTCACTCTTAGAATTAATTTTTCAATTAGGGCAGGAGAAGGAAATTTTGTCTAAAGAGACTCATGGGCAACTAACACTAAACAGAAAAATAAAGGGTTGATTATGCAGATTCAAACACACACACACACACACACACACACACACACACACACACACACACACACACACAAGTCCATCAATCAGTCATCTAATCTGTTTATTCCCTAATTCGGAACCACTGGAGTCTATCCCAGCATCCATAGGGCAAGAGGCAGGGTAACACCCTGGACAGGTCACCAGTCCACAGGTCGGGAGAACATGCAAATTCCGAACAGAAGGAACCTTGCCCAGGCGTCGAACCTGGGACCTTCTTATGAGACCTTCTTGTCATAAAATCTATATCAGTCAGTAGAGTGTGTTCTACATTAAAAATATCAATAATAATTAAAGCACATTGTGAAAGTGATGAGATATTTGCTTTGCATAGGACCTATTACATATTAATGCACCTGGAATAAATAGATTGCTGACTTTTTAGGAGTTTAGATCTTGTATCCTGTAACCACATGAATGGTAAAATGTGTTGCATTATTCATTCCCAAGAGTCTCTCTCAGCTTTTCCGAGTGCTGACAAAGATTTCACACATGACATGCCCTGTCCCACCAGAGGACACTGGAACATTAACAGGTTTTAATCCATAGGATAAAGTATATGGCAACTAAGAATCGAGTGTATTCAATTCTGTGTCCCTTAAAGCTTTGGCATGCAGGAGAAATGGAAAATTAAATATCTTTCAGTTTTAGCTAGGGTCAATAGCTAGTATTTAAAGATAAAAAAGATGAATATGTAATTTCTATTCGTAATGAAAAAAAAAAAAAAGAGTCAAAGCCTCTAAAGATCAATATTGGCAAAAAAATATTGGTAAAGGAATTCTGGAAATCTTCACTACCTCTGGCTCATTTATCTCTACAAGGTTAAATACAGGGGCGGCGTAGTGGATAGCACGGTTGCCTCACAACAAGAAGGTCCTGGGTTCGATTTCCGGGTCAGGGATCTTTCTGTGCAGAGTTTCTCCCCGCACATTTGTGGGTTTCCTCTAGGTACTCCGGTTTCATCCCACAGTCCAAAAACATGCAGCTCAGGTCGATTCTAAATTGTCCATAGGAGTGAATGCGTGTGTGTGAATGATTGTTTGTCTATGTGTGCCCTGCGATGGACTGGCGACCTGTCCAGGGTGTACCCTTGCCTTTTACCCTATGTGCACTGGGATAGGCGCCAGCAGACCCCAGTGACCCCGAATTAGGAAATAAGCGGGCAAGAAGATGAATGAATGAATGAATGAATGAATGAGG
Organism: Pseudolaguvia tuberculata; assembly: GCA_026260255.1. Taxonomy (NCBI): domain Eukaryota; kingdom Metazoa; phylum Chordata; class Actinopteri; order Siluriformes; family Sisoridae; genus Pseudolaguvia; species Pseudolaguvia tuberculata. The sequence goes on along the minus strand of JAOTRA010053891.1, from coordinate 12,043 downwards.
GTTAAAAATAAGAAATGTGTTTATTAATGAAATAAAAGAATATATTTGACAAAATATTTTCATTCATTCCTCCGTCTACTATACCCCCTTATTCACAAATTCTGGGTCAAACAATTCAACTGGCTTATTTGTGTCATCTTTCTTATTATTGTGTTGTTTGATATATGTTAGCACAAGCTGAAAATTCCACACAATTTTAATGAACCTTATAATGATTACAAATATTAATTACAGTCATTAACATTTTTGTAGGTTTTGAAAGGCATCTGTGACCTTTCATGTATATCCCCTTCTCATCAATGCTGATGGTACATTTGGATCTGTTGCTGTGTTTCTCTTGTTTTAGTAACAAACTCTGATCTTGGCAAGCATTTATAACAGAAATCTTGACTTGCAGGTAAAACTGAAACGGTAAATGTAAATGGCATTCTTGCTTACTGCACATCTCCTCTCACTTGCTGAATATATGCTTGGCACAGTGACGGGTGCTGACTTTTCCATCAGGCTACTGATGACAGCACAGACATGCAAAGGGGGAAAAAAAGCCAGCTTATGTTTCCCCCAAATGTAAGGCATCGGATCGATGATGAGAATCAAATATCTCCTGGTGCTCCTCTTGGCTCTGTCTGAGAGGCCCGTCAGTGTGTCAACAGTAATTTGATACAAGGTACAGTATTAAAAGCGAGCCAGAAGCAAGATCGGGATCCGGAGGCATGGAATGATGGTTTCTGTGCCAATTATATTGAGGAAACTATTTTCTTGTTTCCTGGCTACTTAACATGAAGTACACAGCGGAACACCTGCCACGCATTTATATCAGTCTCCAGATACTAGTAGAAGATGTTTCTATTTCTACAGACATTAAAATGATGCTTACCTACACCGTTTTTGAAAGAAGAGATGACACGTGTGTCGGGTAACAAATTTAGGAGATGGCGCTGTGGATACTAGCCTGAGCTCCTGTCTGGAGATTGGAAAAAAGGAATAAACAAGTATCATTAATATTTACACCCTATGAATGAAGAGAAAGGAAGAAACAATTCGGCCCGTATCCATCATAAACTCCGACTAGTATAAAAATTAGATGATGTTGTTTTGTTACTACTTAACACAGTACACACACATGCGTAACCACACAACATAGTTGAAGGTTACGGGCTATGCTCAGAGGACCCAGCATTAAATCTATGATCTTCCGATCTGCAGGATTGATGACCAAAGTTTACCGATAACCAAGTAACCCCAAAACATGGACAATAGAGCACGGAGAATTTCTTTTCCTCACATACCCCTACATGGTAGTCAGGGCTTAGGTGAAGCAGAGAATGTTGTAGAGCACAGTGTAGGGCAAAGTCTCAGCCTTGCTTCAATAATGAATCTGAAGATTTGGGAAGTAGTAGCTCAGTGGTGAAGGTGATTGACTGCTGACCAGAGGATTATGAGTTCAATCCCCAGCAGCATAAAGCTGGAACTGATGTGCCTCTGAGCAAAGCCCTTTACTGCTCAGTTGCTGCTCTGGATAATGTAAATGTACTTAAAGATCTACTAATTCAATTCACACTTCAATATATGAATGTACATCAGGATCAGCCATCTGCTGTTCAAGTCTGACCGGAGAAGAATGACTTACAAATACAAGTTCAGTGACCTTTAAATAAAATCTTATGGAAATTATGTAACAGGATATGAGATGATCCATTCATGACCGCCATCATTTAAGCTGACATTACAAGCAGGTGAAGCTTAGTGACGGAGAATAAAGAAGAAAACCATTAAAAAAAAAAATGCAACTGAAGAGTCTGCAATAGAGAAGCTTACAAAAAACTCTGCAACTATTCAATAGTCGAATGCAAGAAATAACCAGGATGCAAGAGAGGCAACCAGGCCTAAAAAAGACAGTCTGCAAAGTTACACGGTATGACAGCGATGCCGCTGTCTAGGGACGAGCATGATTAATCCATCATCTAGAAGGTGATTGTTAAGGTATTTGTTAGCATTGCAACCGATCATAGTATTGATCACAACTCGTGGTTTGGCTCGCAGATGGTCTGCAGATTAATTGCTTTTTTTTTTTTTTAAACTGGTGGATTTATATTTGTATTTTAAATAGAGAAATTTCTAATGGCTAGCAGAGGAGCAAAAATATAGACATCATCCAAATTGCATTTTATTGGTTATATGACATTCACGAGTCTCATCAGATTTTTGGATAGGCTGCTACAAAGTTTAGTGCATGTTTAGTTGAACAAAGAAGCAGTGGAAGATGTGCGTCATCATTACCAGTGTCCCTTAAGTTCAGTATATGTTCCTGCAACATGTCTAAAAAAAAAAAAAAAAAAAAAACAACCAATAATGCAATACATGCTGCGTGTAACAAAACAAAATGCCATTACAGCATACAAGAATTCTAGACCTAACCTGAAGTAAGGGTCAAAATAACAAAACAGTGACTTTTTGCACCCTGTTAATAATGATTTGATATCTATGGGCACTTTGACTTTGTTGTAAAACCCGTTCACACATTTTTATTCATATGTGCAGTAATAAATTGGAAACCCTACAAACAAATAAATAAATCTGCACATTTCCAATCGAAACTGAACAACAAACATGCTCACAAAATCAACACTGGATTGTAATGGATTTTATTCCTAGCTGTATAATGGATTGTAATTCCTAGCTGTATAATGCCTGTATGGCCAAAATGGGAAAAGGAAGCATGTTTTTAGAGGAATAGCTGTTAAAAGATGGAGAATAAAGAGAGAGTTTAAGTTAAACACACATGGGAGTGATTGAGCGTTCGTAAATGACAGGTTATGTTCATGGTAATATAAGGACTGAGAATGTCTTTACTTCACCCTTTACTGTTTTAGATAAGCAGACGTTGGAGGAGAGGCGTGTGACGGGTGCACCAAAGTAGTATGAATTTCAAGGGTTTTGCTTTGTGTCAATCAGATCATAAGTAACTAAAATCCCACTTGAGTATTATTATTACTTTTGAGTACATTTGGTCAGGAGCTTTGCTTTCAGTACAGATTATGGATCCTTTATTCGAAAAACATTTCTCGACTTATTTCCATATATGTCTATTAATACATAATACTTTCCCATACTTTCCTATTTTCTGAAGATAATCAATGCCTTTCAAATGACAGTTCAAAACATTGCAAAGTGTCTAACATACACGGAAACAGAGGGGGAAAAAAAAAAAAAGAGGAAAAGTAGACATTGGAAACTCAATCAATTATTCATGTGCAGTTCATTACATGACCACAGGTCCCACATTATGCTTACAGATATCACCTCCCGGTGACTTTACACTTCATGGTCTAGTGGGACGGTTTGTTCAGGACGGAAGAGTCAAAGTACACGGTCCTCTTTTTTTTCGTTAAAAGCTTTGCGATGTGTTGATGAGCTAATCCAGTAGTAGTAAATGAGGTGCAGTTTAAAGGTGTTAATGCTGCAGCGATACACACATTCATACTATACAGTATAGACAAAATAGCATATGGTGCGAGTATTCTCTTCTAAAGCCCTATTACAGGAGTGGCCAACCCACGGTTCCCGAGCTGCATGCGGCTCTTTGCCTGGTTTCATGCGGCTCTTACGTTCATATCAAAGTTTGTGTTTTTTTTAATGTGCGCATTCACGTCCCTTGAGTTCAATACAGTATTTTCCAAGTAGACGCGGAGATCATTCAAATAAGTGCCAATTTAGCTCTCGCATGGAATCAGACGTCCAACTGTCCCACCACACTGTTAAACAAAGAATATCATTGGATGAGAGCTGTGACATACAAGACTTCAACAAGCAAGCTTCAGTTGGTAATATTTACACGGTCTGTGTGATATTGTGCAATTAAAAGACAGAACCAGTAGCAGAACATGTGAAAGAAACAATGATGACTATGTTTTTTTTACTATTGTAAAACTTGGCTGAACTGAGAGTTAGTGTGTCTAAGGAGAATGAGTGCGTGATGTTCATGTTGTTCATGTATGCCCATGTATATGATGTGGCTCTTTGCAGTAACACAGTAAAAAAATGGTCTTTTGGTGTCTGACTGACTGGTTGACCACCCCTGCTCTATTGTATTTGGGATCAAATGGAGGTGAAGAGATGTTTGAGCCAACATGTAAATGTTATGCATAGAATAAATGTGATTTTGGACTCTACCTATTTCATGTATAAACGTGCTGGCATATATAGTAATTTTTTTTATATATACAGTCTGCGCAAAGAAATCATCTGACATTCACATAAAACTCAAAAAGCTGTGATGAGACTAAATTGATTCAGACGGCTGAAAACATTTACCCATAATTTCCAACAGCGATAATGGGAGAGAAAGGAGGAGGAGGCTGCCTCATTGTTGTTCTGAATGTCAGGGCATGGGGAAAAAAATAAATAAAAAAATAGAAAAGAGCTGGATCAATAGAGATAACCTCAGGAAACGGGCTTTTTCTGTAGCACTGAAGGAACGCTGAAGGAAAATGAGCTCCTTTTCTAACCAGGAGCAGAACATTATTTTCCAATTACATTGCATTTAATGGGCCTGCCATTTCAGGACGTTCCACAGACCCAAAGGCAAGGGAAAGTGAATGGTACACTATGCAACACATGCCCCCTGTGCTAGCCGATGCTAATGAGAGTTACAGCAGGTGACGGGCAGCTCGAGGCTATACAGCTTTTAGTGTGGTAAAAGAAATCGAGAAAACTAAGAGAAAGAGGTAATCTCATTCTTTATGTCAGTAGGACACCAGGCACTGCACGGGCTTATTTCAGCATCCCTGCCTGCTGCAAGGCATGTCTGTTTTATTCTCTACAGCACTCCACAACAGACAGCTGTTCTCCAACTGAACATTTATTTATTATTTATCCCTAAAGAGAGAACATTCAGAGAAAGAGTAAACCGCTGAGTGAACAGCAAAGCAATAACTAGGCAGGAATGTGATTAATCCATGATCGATATTCAACCCTCAAGAATGTTGTTGACTTCATGGATAAGATTTATGATCTTGATCAACATTCGAGACTGGTCGAAAGTGAATGGTGATGGAAGGCAGAATGCTCAGCTCTTGGTGTGTAATTGAGTTTTTGAGGTTGAGATCTACAAGCCTTCCTACAGTGTCTCCTATCTTAAACTTCTTACCAGATATCACACAAGCACTGTTTTCCCCCCGGTGTTTTGTGGACCTAGACATTGTGTTTTTTTATGTTGTTGAAACACAATTTCCACATTAAATAATCGGTCCTTCTTGGATGTCCAAACTAATAACGCAAATGTTACCAATCCCTTTGCATTCTGCTTGGTCAACAGTGGCCACCAATTACTGTAATGCTCCCGTTAGGGGTTGCCACAGCAGATCACTCTTCTCCACACTCCCCTGTCCGCTACATCTGCCTCTTTCACCCCAACTACCTGCATATCGTCTCTCACCACATCCATAAACCTCCTCTTTGGTCTTCCTCTTTTCCTCCTGTACGGCATTCTTTTACCAATATGTCCCTCCTCTGCACATGTCCAAACCATCTCAACCTAGCTTCACTCACATTGTCTCCAAAACATCCTACATGCGCCGTCCCTCTAATAAACCCATTTCTAATCCTGTCCATCCTTGCCACACCCAATGAAAATCTCAGCATCTTCATCTCTGCCACCTGCAGCTCCGCCTCCTGTCTTTTTGACAACGCCACTGTCTCTAAACCGTACAACATTGCTGGCCTCACTACAGTTCTATAAACTTTCCCTCTCACTCTTGCCGAAACTCGTCAATCACAAATCACTCCTGCCACTCTTTTCCATCTGTTCCACACTGCCTGCACTCTTTTCTTTACCTCTCTAACACACTCTCCATTTCCATTACTTTGCACCACTCAATGGCCTTCCCTCTCATTCACACACGTACTCAGTCTTACTCCTGCGGACTTTCATTCCCCTTCTCTCCAGCACATACCTCCACCTTTCCAGATTCTTCTCAAATAGTATAGGATATTAAATACTCTGTAAAATTAATGATGCAGTGTACTAGTGATTTTTTTCACAATAGTATCCAGATAGTTACAGTTAGGCATTTGGCAGACGCTCTTATCTCGAGCGACTTACATTCGAGCTACTTGCACTTTTTTTTTTTTTTTTTACAACTGAGCAATTGTGGGTTAAGGGCCTTGCTCAGGGGCCCACAGTAGTTGCTTAGTGGAGGTGGGAATCGAACCCCGGTCTTTCTGGTTCTAGTCCTCCTACTTAAACACTAGGCTACCACTTCCTATTTTGCTATTGGATGACGCTCTAGTCTTCTAGTAAGACTTTTTGTGCTTGAAAGGGAGATATCTCTTCATTCAGCTCCAACAGTATTAATGAGAGCAGACACTAATGTCAGGTAACAAGGTCTGCGGTGCAGTCGGTGTTCCAGTTCATCCCAAAGGGGTTCAGTGGTGGTAAGATCAGGACTTTATGCTGAACACTGGTGTCTTTTCACTGTGATAATAACATTCATCCATCCCGCGTATTCCCTAATTTGGGGTCAAGGGGGTCGGTTGGCGCCTATCCCAGCTCACATGGGGAAACAGGCGGAGGTTACACCCTGGATGCATCGCCCGTCCATCTCAGGGCAACATGATGATAACATAGCATGTGATAATTGAGCTCAGGTGTTTTGTGCTCACGGTCATTGTCAAGCTGGAACAGCGTTGATCTCTTAGTTCCAGTGGAGGAATAATGTAATGCTACAAAACATTCTAGAATGTGGGCTTCCATATTTGCAGCTTGGAGAAGAACCACATATGGTCCGCTGACCAAAAACCGTTAGCAATATAATATTATATTGAATCTCAACTCATATCATGATATATACACATTCCTAAATTCTACATACTAAAATGGGAATCTGATTGGGGTGGGGTTTTAATTGGTACCAATATTTATTTATTTTTTATGTACCATCCTATTAGCTGACTTTTGTCTCTCAGATTGTGTCTTTCGTTTTATTAAGTATTCAGTATGTATTTTCTACTCTACTCTTTTTTTCAGGTTTATCTGTTAAGAAGAAATCGGGCATTACCCAGCTGTATATGAGCAACACTGCTTAATGCCATTTTATTCAATTTATTTATAATTATACAGTGCTAGACACTGTCCTCGAGGAAACAAATAATTCATATTCATCTCTAATGAGCAGAACCCAAAAATATTGATTAAATATATCAGATAATAGATGCATATGGCACACAGGCATTGTGGTATGTTCCTGATTCAGCACCGTCCTATAAATTGTCTGGCTGCACCACCAACACCAGTGGATTAATAATTGATGAACACATGATGGAATCTGGTATAAATTAGAACACCTGACAAACCAGTTCTTACATGATCTAGTCTACTGATTAATAATGATACAGATTATTAATCCTTAGATACATCGTATATTTAATATCACCAGAGGAAAATATAAAAAATTCCAATAATGTTTAACTGAGATGATGTTAAACAAGTGCAATTTAACGACAAGGAACAAATGTTCTTTTCTTTAGAGAGAAAGAGAGATAAAGACTTTTTCTTTAGTAACTTTACACATAAGATCAATGTGACTCAATAAATAAATAAATAATACAGTGATCACTCGTTTTTCGCGGTTCACCCGAAAGCTAGTATTTGCCCCTAAGAATTTTTGTGTATGCGGGTTACTGTACAAGAATGTTTTAAATATGTAATCCACACGTACTCTTATTGGTCGATGTCACACCGGAAACCAATCACATGCCTTTAGGAAAGCCTGTGGTATGTACAGTACTCTGGGTCAACTCATCTCTTTGGTTGACATGCAGGGATCCTTCTCTCTTGTGCATCAACATGAAACAACGCTCCTTTCCACAATGTGGCTGCTGCTGACCCGCCAAGCACTGAAACCGCAAAACATGAAGTTGCGAGGGAACACTGTAATGACTAAAATATGTCAATAAATGAGGTTAAAACAGTGAGGGATTAATAGCATTAGTTTAGCTCTAGTGTAAAACAAACAGGGATCTCCTTCTGCCACAAAATGCTTTCTCACAACACCACACTAGAAAGAGCGAGAGAGAGAGAGAGACCGCAAGAGAGAAAAAGTGAGAGAGAAAGAAAGAGAGACAGAGAGCGAAACAGAGAGAGCAAAAGAGAGAAAGAAAGTGAAAGAGAGAGAGAGACACAGAGCAAGAGAAACAGAGAGCGAAAGAGCGAGAGCAAAAGAAAGAGAGAGAAAGAAAGATAGAGACAGAGCAAGAGAGAGAGAGAGTGAAAGGTGTTTTGATAGCAAATGCTGAGTGACTGGATGGTCGGGTTCTTTGGTGTGGTGGGTTCGGGTCTGTGTTCCAGTGTATAACTTACAGGAATGTGTTGGAACCAGATAAAGCTCTGAATCTGACTGGGATATTAACCTGCACAGAAACAAGTGTTGGGGCTTCACTCCTAACACACAAACAGCCGGGTTCTCTTTCAGGTTCTGCTGTTATTGTTTGGGTCATTGGGAGACTTGTCATTTGCTCTGCACGGTCTGGTGAAAGATTTAAATAGCTTTCAGCGGCATGGAGCATGTAGCATAGGAGATTAGCGGCAGACACAAAGCCAAGGCTCTTTCGCTACGCACAGGCTTAGAGCTTTAGTAGCCAGTCACACTTGAACCAACTCGGGGAACGTGAATTCTCACACAGATAAGCTGGAATACACAGACAGAAATACAGTCATGTTTTATACACCAGGCTATGAGGTCTACAGCGTTGGGTTTCAGGAACAACAGAATCAAAGCATATGAACGCTCTTCCTTACCAAAATTCGTCTTAAGAAGACAGCATATGAAGCGTTTTTGGTAGACCAACCAACTATATGTCCAGAGATTGGTGGTGTGGGCCTATTTATTTCAAATGTGAACTTCTTTATTGTTTCTAAAGGATTTGATATGCAGAAAATTGTTTGATGGCGTGGGAAACTGTTGAAAGTGGTAATATTCTCGCGTGACTGGAATGGATTATCTACATTTACTTTATTTCTTATGAGGAAAATTTGTCTCACAAGCCGTTATTTCATATGGCGAGCTAGGACTATATCTGGGTAAATCAGGTTGTTTGTGTCAGCATGACCTCAGCATGCTTCCAAGATATGGAATTAATGTCAGAATGGCTAACAGTATAGAGTCTGTGGCTTTCTCTTTTCACTTAAAACCTCATGTAAACACCTCATATGGCATAAATGAAATGTTCTAATGGTATGCCTAATTAACGAGTAAAAACACTTGAGATGCTAAAGAAGAAAACAAAGCACAGATTAGCAGCATGTTTCTCTCCATCATAGATTCGACCATCAGCATTTTCACAAACAGTGAAGCAGGGCAGGGAGTGGGCTAAAAGCCTTTAGAAGCTTCTGTGAATTATTTATGTTTCTGCTGGATTCAGAACCTCACAAGTTTGTGTGTGTGTGTGTGTGTGTGTGTGTGTGTGTGTGTGTGTGTGTGTCACAGCATAAGGGCCACATCCAGAGCCTATAGTGCAAAAGCACATCTCAGCAGTGGCTCTCAAAAGGTCGACGCCGCAGTCCTTCATTTGAATGTCATTTCTGAGTGAGAATGAAAGTCAGAGGCAGAATCTGCTTCAGTTTTACAGTGTTTGCTGTACAGTTCCAAAGAGATAAACAAGAAATTGACAGCTGAATACAGAGCTATACTACCCTTTTTGGGCTCATAAAAATCGCTAGTTCAACATCCCAAGGATACGGTGTCTTTCAGTACCTTTGCCATTGTTTGTTTGGCTTTTTCCATCGGGAGGATGCTTTTAAATTCTCTCAGAAAACGAGCTGGGTGATTACAGTGTGTTGTCTGTAATTTTCGGTTAGTTTAACTATGAGAAGATGTGAATTGAGGTAATTGGGTTGGTCCGCACACCTGGGAAATGTTATATTGTTTGGCAGAATTTTTGGTGATGGTTAGATTCATTCAAGTAAAAAGCCTTTTATTTATTAAGGTATTTAAGTCAATTTATTATATAAAGCCCCTTTTGTTGATTGTCTGGAATAACTACCTATATAAATAGCCCAAAGGGGACCAGTGTAATTACAGAGAGTATTCAGTTTGAAACAGAAGCATGTTTTGAGTCTGCATTTAAATAGAGGAAGAGAATCTGTGTTCCGGATCTGCGTTGAGAGCGAGTTCCAGAGTATTGGAGCAGAACGGCTGAAAGCGCTGCTCCCTATAGTGCTAAGACAGGCAGAGGGCACAGTGAGGTAAATGGAGGAGTAGGATGAGGAGGAGGACCAAAGAGTGAGAAGAAGTAGCGGTGTGACCATTATCCAAAAAAAATGAGGGGCAAGGTTATAGGTGATCTTGAATGTATTTCAATTCTGGGAGCCAATAAAGTGGCTGTAGAGCACAGGGTTAATTAAGACCAAAAAGAAGAGAATCCAAATAGTCAATAAAGACAGCGATAAGGATAGAGGTGGATATGGAGAGGCAGTATGGAGACAATTTCATATTTTGAGAATTTTGAGAGGTGGTTATAGTGTTAAGGATGGTCGTCTCCCAACAAAAGGATCAATTCCCTTTCTGTGCGGAGTGACTGAAAAGCCGTCCATTACGATGGAAAAGCAGTCAGTCAATGTAGTATAGTATGGACTCCGTTCCAAACTTCATTTAGTTTCCCAGATTCATGTATTTGCATTAACATCATCACAAATCAAAAAGAGGATCTAAAAACAAGTCTGTATCATTCCATCACAATTGTCACAACATGTCATCTAAATATTACAGGTATCTTTGTGGAATTTTTCTGCTCCAAAAAAGGCAAAAACGCATTGGGTGCAAGCTCCGCAGACACTGCACACAGAGTAATACTGGGAAGGACATGGTTATTAAGAGCACAGACTTGCTCTTGCACGTATATGCTGATGAAGCTCTTTCAGTACCATAAAGACTGTGATCATCTCGGTACCTTACAGCACCCCAACCTAATCTCTCTGTCCGTCCTTGTACTCTAAAATCCAGCTGAGTGAATTTCCCACACATCTGCCACACCAGAGCTGCTCTTTATTTGTTTTATGAAGGAGAATATCCAGAGACACTGCTCAACCTTGATCAAAATATCAGCCCAACCACTAAAATCCAGGTGGAGACAAACAGCACTATTTTAACATAGAAAAGATGGGCATCGTGTCGGAGATGGAGATTTACTACATGGTGGTCCTTCTTTTACAGATGGCCAAATACAGTTGTAAGACAAACAATGTTATCAGTGTGTGAAGGCTACAGGAGTGTGTTATTGTAGTGTAGTAGTGATGTTACTATAAACAGTCCTAAAAAGTGTTAGGTGGTACAGTGAGATAAACCACTGTAAGAAAATCACTTTAGAACACATGCACAGTTGCATAGAGCAAAACGTTTTGTGGAACTTTCTCTTGAGGATTTCGGAAATAATCCAAGCTGGAAACTATATGGGAATTTATGTTAAATTCTTGTAGATCCTTATACACAGAACTATTTGTGCAAACAAATACAAATATTTTGTTTGCTCATAAGCAGGCATGCAAGTAATCTAAGGAGTTCTGAGGTGTAGCTTCAATAGGACTGCAGTGCTGTGTGCATGTGATGGTTGAATATGCTGTTAGTTTTGCAACAAGCAAGTTTGGAAAAGTATCAGTTTATTGTCAGTAAATACTATTCATTCCCAATTGGATTCCCATATATTGCCATTCAAATCGCCCTGCATTCCAGTTGAACCCACATATACCCACTTTTAATTCCCATATATTCATAACCCTATGGAAAGTTCCTAGAACTTTGCAACCCTAAAACATCGCAATTTCACATTTCACAAAGCATCAACAGGATCTGAAACACTCATTTCATGCATTCATCTTTTTACCCGCTTATTCCCGAATCCGGGGTCACTGCGCCTATCCCAGCACACATAGGGTAAGAGGCGGGGGGACATCCGGGATGGGTCACGTTACATCCAGTCCATCTCAGGGCAACACATAGACAAACAACCATTCACACACACATTCACTCCTATGGACAATTTACAATCA
>JAOTRA010053871.1:0-18199 GCA_026260255.1 Pseudolaguvia tuberculata | reverse complement strand
AGGCAGATGTAGCGGACAGGGTAGGGTGGAGAAGAATGATCCGCTGTGGCGACCCCTAACGGGAGCAGCCAAAAGGAAAAGAAGATGCAAAGATGGCCACTGGAGTGCATCATACATTCTACAATGATGAGTATAAAAAGAACATCTTAGAACAAATCTGCAAAGTCTATTATATGCTGTGTTAAGTGGCGCACGATCTAATTTCGGTGCTACTTGGTAGACAACATTGCAATAATCAAAAATTTGAAGGATAAGTTGACAAGCAAGTTTCTTACGAACACTATATGAAAAACAGTATTAAGATCGATGTAACAAACTAATTCTGAAATTAATTTTAGGTCCATTCCATAATTTTGGGAAATTATATGAAAACGCTCTGCCCCTTGCTGTAACTTTATTCACATGTGGCACTGACAGCTGTAACGGCGCCGTCAGCACAGACAAAAGGGCAGGATCCATATTGCAGTGAAGGTGATGATTTTATTAAAGTGAGGGTGCAGAATATATACAGTGAACACGTAACGGAAACAAGCAAAAACACGGGAACCAGACGCAGACGAAGACAAGAGAATATAAACATACAAAATATCCAAGATCGAGTCCAAAAGGCTGTACAAAGTCCAAGTAGTCCAAAATCGCAAAACACATTAACATTCGGGAAACGCCGCACATAAACAATTACCCACACCTGCGCTTGCTGTCACGTGCCCTTAAATAATACGTCATCGCCCTGACAATGTAGTTGCCAGGATGACGACGCCAAACATGTCCGTGCAGGAATGACAGCTAGCGCAGTGTGGGGGCGGGGCTTCGTCAGCCTGTCGTCATATGAGAGGCGGGGCTCTGTTCATATCCTTACAACAGCACGCATCCTTTGAACGAAGTGGGTGTGGCGGAACATAGAGCACCACCAGCTCACTAAGGCATTGAGGGGCAAGACCATTTAGCGCTGTATACGTTAAAAGTAATGTTTTAAAATCTATACAGAATCTCACCAGGAGCCAATGCAGCGTGGATAGAACAGGGGTGATATGTTCGAATCTCTTGGTCCTAGTAAGGATTCTTGCTGCTACATTCTGAACTAACTGAAGTTTATTTATAAGCTTTGTAGACATCCAGAAAGCAGAGTGTTACAATAGTCTAGCATGGAATGAATGGATGGATGAAGGCATGGACTAGTTTTTCTGCATCATTTAGTGGCAGAATATTCGTAATTTAAGTGACATTCCTAAGGTGAAAGAATGCTATTTAGTAATATTATCTATATGGCAATTAAATGAAAGATTGGAATCTAAGATCACACCCAAGTCTTTGACTGTTGCACTTGATGCTACAGACAGACCATCTAATGTTAAAGTGTGATCAGAAAACTTATCTCTGGCTACTGGCGATCCCAGTAAAAGAACCTCTGTTTTTTCTGGATTTAGCAGCAGGAAGGTCCTTGTACAGCTGTGTGTCAGCGTAACAGTGGAACTGTTTACGGATATAGTTCCCGAGTGGGAGCATATATAATGAAAAAAGTAGGGGACCATGCACCGAGTCCTGGGGAACCCCATACTTAAGGCGTGAGCACGTCGAGTGCTCGCCATGTAAATCTAAAAACTGATAGTGGTCTGTTAAATAGGAACTGAGCCAGGCAAGGGCTGAGCCTTTTATACCCACTACCTTCTCTAATCTATTTAGGAGAATGTTATGATCTATAGTGTCGAAAGCTGCACTAAGGTCCAATAGTACTAGGAGAGAGACACAACCCTGATCAGAGGCCATTAGCAGAACGTTTACTACTTTGACAAGTACCGTCTCAGTGCTGTGATAAGGCCTAAAACCTGATTGATAAAATTCATGAATGTTATTTTGGTGTAGATACGAACATAGCTGCTGTGCCACTACTTTCTCTAAGATTTTGGAAATAAAAGGAAGATATCAGCCTGTAATTTGACATTTGAGGTCGAAATCTGGTTTCTTAATTAGCGGTTTTATCACTTTAGGGACACACCCTTTGCTGAGCGAAGTATTAACTATTTTCAGAAGGGGTTCTGTTACAGATAGAACCACTTGCTTAAAGAATTTGGTTGTCATCGGGTCTATTATACAGGTTGATGATTTTGCAGAAGAGATGAGTGAAATTAATTCAGTCTCTTCTATGGGACAGATATTCTTTAAGAGCGTTGCGCATTCTAAATCATCTGAGTTAGTTAAGGGAACTATTCTAGCAGTCTGAATTGTCTGCCTAATCTTTACAATTTTGTCATCAAAGAAGTTCCTCAAGTCACTACTGCAGGCTGTAGCTGTGGAGATGTCAGTAGTGGTCCGAACCCTAGTTAATTTAGCTACAGTGTTAACTAGGAACCCGGGATTATTCCTGTTGTTTTCTATAAGGGAGGATAGGTAGGCTGTTCTGGCCTCACTAAGAGCTTTCTTATAAGCCAAGAGGTTCTCCTGAAATAATAACAGTCTTGTCCACCGCCATTTTCACTCTATTGTACAGGCGCTCTGTTTTAGAGACTGTGTATGATCATTAATCCACAGTGTGGGCTTTTTTCTTTAGCTAATTGTCTTTTAACTGGGGCTACGCTATCACAAGTATAACACAGATTCTAGGTAATCCATTGCCTGGTCAAGTTCCATGGGATCTGACGGTGATCCAATCTTGGTGGATAAATCTGGGAGAAGGTTAATAAAATTTTTGGGAGTGATAGGTGTAAATGTACATTTGATGCGGTACCAAAGGGCTACGTGTACATTCTGACTAAGGTATATTTTAGATGAAACGAGACTGTTATCAGAGACTATTTCACACTGTGGGGTTATCTCTTTGTTCTCAACAATATTGAAGGATAATATCAAGTCTAATGTGTGACCTGCTTTATGTGTGGGTCCTACAACACACGAGTATAGATGAAAATACCGTCCTTAGCGGGTCGCCTGTAGTTTCAAAATGAATTTTAAAATTGGCAATAATTTGTGCTTTATCTACAGAGACCACCAGGTTCGATACGAAATCGGCAAATTCACCAAGAAATTGAAAGTATTTCTTCACCAAGAAAGAGTATGGTCCTGGTCGTCTGTAAATAATAATGATTGGAATCGACTGACTCTGCTTATTGTTTGCCATTGCATACGTTACTTTACTATAAAGATTTTTAAATGTGTTTAAATTATATTCCTGTTTTTGTTTGATCTTTAAACTATTATTATAAATAATAGCTAAGCCTCCACCTCTACCGGTTAGACAAGGCTGATGTATGTAGCTGGGGGACTGGCTTCATTTAATGCTACATACTCATTCTGCTTAGACTGGGTTTCTGTTAAACACAGGACATCAAACTTCGCTGACAACGGCTGATTTATACAGCACGCGAGTCTCTGTGGTGCACACCGTTGACTTAGCCTTGGCTTTAGCTTTAGCTTTGGCTAAACAACTATGCTACAGAGGCATCACCATTTCGCCTCACTGCAAGGACGCTATTGCCGGAGTATTAGTGGGCCTATCTACTACCCTTATACTCACTAACCTTCTCTAACGACTGGATGCGCTCCTCTAATGCTATGATCTTCTCCATCAGCGTGTTAACTAGCACACACCTGTCACATGTAAATAACTCGCGGCTGACGGCAGAAGACTGGCAAGGCATTCTACACTGAATGCACCAGACAACCTGGACGTTAGACATAGTTTACGTACTTTATTGTTAAAGTTTGATAAACTTTTTAGCTTTGGGAGTTTTTAAATTTGGCGCTGCTCTTGTGCTGCTGCTCGCTCTCGTTAATGAAGTATAGACCATGGCTGGTTTGATTAGGGGCAAAATGTTTCTTGGCCAGTTGATCTATCAAAGGTATCACTCCTGACAGGGCGATGTGTGTTTATATGTTGAGGCATGTATTTGTGCATAGACCATGCCTACGTTGACCACTGCCATGGGTTTTTTTTATAAAAGGCTCTCATCCCCCTCAATGTCTGAACGAGAAGTTTGGAGCAAAATGAATTTGATTTATAGATGATGTTTTTCCAGACCGGACAGCGTGTGTTTCCATGTTGAGGAAGTATATTTGCTGTCTTATGGTGTAATAAATATGTATGCGATGACAAGTCCTTCTCGCGGGAATGTCCTGGATGTGTTAAAGAACACGTTTGGATAGGATCTTCCTGAAGCATTGGGTATAAGTTAATGATATATAGTCCATGGCTGGTTTTATGCCCAAATATGGGGCTGTTAATTTTAGGCTTTATTTCTCACACCTAAATATCCTTCCCACACCCTGCGGTGTTGCATAAATAAGGTTAGGACATAGTGAGTAAAAAACACAGAAGACAAAGGTACAATGCGAACAAGCGAACAATGGCTTCTGCAGCTGGTCCAAAAACTCCTAAAACTTCTAGAAGAATGATGTGTATTACACCAACTGGACAATCTATTGAAATGAGAAAATAACTGATTTTTGCTTCTAGGAAAAACATGGAGTTAATTTGACAAAGTTTCTCCATGAGGATATAAATGTTGTGACACGTAATTTTATGATGTGTGATGAACGTGTCGGTTGATATGTGTTTGACAAAGTAATGCGGATGTCAGGCAGTGGGGGGCAGGATTGGAAATGAAGAGCGCACCCACACGCAGGATTGGCGAGTTTAAATTATGCATTTATTTAGAAAAAAAAGGCAAAAACAAAAGAAAAAAAACCACGAGATTTAAACTAAAGAAAATACCGTGAAGGAAGAAAAGAGCAGGAACAAGACGAGACGAGATGAGAACGAGAACATGAACATGACCTTGACTTGAGAAGACTTACAGGAAAAAAACACAAAGGCGAAAGATGGGAGATAATCCAACAGCCCCCAGGAGAATTCTGCTGGCTTATAACCAGACGCAAATCAGCGCAAGACGAGACTCAGCTGCGCGCGCGCTCACGCACACGAGAGCGCTCAAGCGCATCCAAGCTTGTGCACGCGCCGCTGCACACCGGCAATGCGCTGGAGACGCTCACACCAGAGGAGGACATGACAGTACTCCCCTCTCTACGAACGCCCCCAGGTCTTCTCCTAGGGACCCTTTCGGGAGAAACCCTGACATGACGTGGCCTGACGAGAAAGGGGAAAAAATCCTGACCTAACCAAAGGGGAAAACCTGACCTGACATGACCTGACCAAAAGGGAAAAAGAGGAAAACCCTGACCTGACCAAAGGGGAAAACCCCGACCTGACGTAACCTGACCAAAGGGGAAATAAGGGAAAACCTGACCTGACATGACATGACCAAAGGGGAAAACCTGACTTGACATGACCAAAGAGAAAAACCTGACCTGACATGACCTGACCAAAGGGGAAAAAGGGAAAAACCCTGACCTGACATGACCTGACAAAAGGGGAAAACCTGACTTGACATGACCAAAGGGAAAAACCTGACCTGACATGATCTGACCAAAGGGGAAAATGGGGAAAACCCTGACCTGACATGACCTGACAAAAGGGGAAAAACTGACCTGACATGACCAAAAAGGAAAACCCTAACCTGACAAAAGGGGAAAACACTGACCTGACAAAAGGGGAAAACCCTTACCTGACATGACCGAAGGGAAAAACCTGACCTGACCTGACCAAAGAGAAAAAAGGGGAAAACCCTGACCTGACATGACCTGACCGAAGGGGAAAACCTGACCTGACCTGACATGACAAAAGGGGAAAACCTGACCTGACCTGACATGACAAAAAGGGAAAACCCTGACCTGACAAAAGGGGAAAACCTGACCTGACCTGACAAAAGGGGAAAACTTGACCTTACATGACATGACAAAAGGGGAAAAACTGACCTGACATGACCAAAGGGGAAAAAGGGGAAAACCCTGACCTGTCCAAAGGTGAAAACCTGACCTGACCTGGCATGACAAAAGGGGAAAAAGGGGAAAACCCTACCTGACCTGACAAAAGGGGAAACCCCTGACCTGACCTGACAAAAGGGGAAAACCCTGACCTGAACTGACAAAAGGGGAAAACCTGACCTGACAAAAGGGGAAAACCTGACGTGAAAAGGGGGAACACCTGACCTGACGTGAAAAGGGGGAAAAATCTGACCTGACGTGAAAAGGGGGAAAAATCTGACCTGACGTGAAAAGGGGAAAAAACCTGACCTGACATGACTGAGTGAAGGGGACAAAACCTGACATGAGAAACCTTAACATGACTTGAGTAAAGGGGGAGAAAACATGACATGACTTGACTAGAGTAAAGGGGGAAGAAAACCTGACATAACTAGAGTAAAGGGGGAAGAAAACCTGACATGACTGAGTAAAGGGGGAAGAAAACCTGACATGACTTGACTAAAGGGGGAAGAAAACCTGACATTACTTGACTAGAGAAAAGGGGAAAGAAAACCTGACATGACGAGAGTAAAGGGGGAAGAAAACCTGACATGACTGAGTAAAGGTGAAAAAACCAGACATGACTGAGTAAAGGGGAAAAAACCTGACATGACTGAGTAAAGGGGGGGAAAAAACTGACATGACTGAGTAAAGGGGGAAAAACCTGAAATGATTGAGTAAAGGGGAAAAAAACCTGACATGACTGAGTAAAGGGGGAAAAAACCTGACATGACTGAGTAAAGGGGGAAGAAAACCTGACATGACTTGACTAAAGGGGGAAGAAAACCTGACATTACTTGACTAGAGAAAAGGGGAAAGAAAACCTGACATGACGAGAGTAAAGGGGGAAGAAAACCTGACATGACTGAGTAAAGGTGAAAAAACCAGACATGACTGAGTAAAGGGGAAAAAACCTGACATGACTGAGTAAAGGGGGGGAAAAAACTGACATGACTGAGTAAAGGGGGAAAAACCTGAAATGATTGAGTAAAGGGGAAAAAAACCTGACATGACTGAGTAAAGGGGGAAAAAACCTGACATGACTGAGTAAAGGGGGAAAAAACCTGACATGACTGAGTAAAGGGAAAAAAACTGACATGACCTAGTAAAGGGGGAGAAAACCTGACATGACCTAGTAAAGGGGTAGAAAACCTGACATGACCTGATGAGAAAACCTGACATGGTCTGACGAGAAAACCTGACATGACAAAACAAAGGGAAAAAAACATAACCACACAAAACACAAGAAATAACCTACACATGAAAAAAGCAATACAACTAATTGAACTAAAAAAACCCTGAGGCTGAGGCTATAAGCAAAAACTAAACATCAAATACAGGAAAAAAGTAAATAAATACTCAGTCAGAAAACACAGAAGGAAAAGTTGGGGGTCCCGGTCCATGAATAATCCAATACCCAGAAAGGGTAGGATCGAGGCAAGGCTTCCCAGCCTCCGTGACAGGAACAGAGCGGGGCTTCCCAGCCTCCGTGACAGGAACAGAGCGAGGCTTCCCAGCCTCTGTGACAGGAACAGAGCGAGGCTTCCCAGCCTCCTTGACAGGAACAGAGCGAGGCTTCCCAGCCTCCGTGACAGGAACAGAGCGAGGCTTACCAGCCTCCGTGACAGGAACAGAGCGAGGCTTACCAGCCTCCTTGACAGGAACAGAGCGAGGCTTCCCAGCCTCTGTGACAGGAACAGAGCGAGGCTTACCAGCCTTCGTGACAGGAGCAGACAGAGGCCCCCCGGCCTCCTCAGGAGCAGAATAAGGCCCCCCGGCCTCCTCAGGAGCAGACAGACGCTCCTGTAATGAGGAGATACGCCAAAAGGTAGATGAGATCCTCCCTGAGACGTTGGCCCTCGTCCCAGGCTTGGGCTACACAGTCCAATGCCCTCCCCATTAAGCTTACAAACACCGGCCCACACTTGCTCCTGGGCATGGTGTAATCGTGCGGCTGGAAAAGAAAAAAATGCAATCCTGCACGAACTTACGACACTTGCCGCGACGGCCGTCATATTTCCGCGGGAATCCGATCGGGGGGCTGCCGCAAATCTGCTGGGTGCGAAACTGGTTGGATTATTCTGTCAGGCGAGGGGGGGGGGGGAGCAGGATCGGGGATGAAGAGCGCACCCACACGCAGGATTGGTTAGTTTAAATGATCCATCTATTTGAAAAAAGGCAGAAAAAACAAAAGTAAAAAAAAGAACAAGATTTAAACTAAAGAAAATACCGTGAAGGGAAAAAAAAGGCAGGAACGAGACGAGACGAGAACGAGAACATGAACGTGAACTCGAACTTGAACTTGAATTTGGCTTGAAAGGACATACAGGAAAAAGGGCGAAAGATGAAAAATGAAAGATAATCCAACAGCCCCCTGGAGAATTCTGCCAGCTTATGACCACTCACAAATCAGCACAAGACAAGACTCAGCTGCGCACCGGCAACGCGCTGGAGACGCTCACACCAGAGGAAGACGTGACAATGTTGTCCTAGCGCTTGAATGGATTTTCTTTGGGTACTCTGGTTTTCTCCCATAATCCAAAAACATGTACATTAGGTTGATTGGTGATGGTGGTGCCTATCTGTGTGACCCTGCAATGACTAGCGACTTGTCCAGGGTATACTCCTGCCTTTTGCCATGTGTGTGGTGGAATAGGCTTTATCCGACCTCCATGACCCAGAATTACTATAATAAGCAAGCAAGTTGGAAGATAATTGAGTTAATCAAAATATTGACTGAACTTAAAAGGCAAAATTCTAAAGCAGTGATGTTTAACACCTGGATAGTCTGTGAGGTGTTTAAGGCATCAGAGGAATTACAAAACTGCATTCTATTTTATATTGTATTTATTTACTTCCTAAGTTTCTCAACCTATTTTGGAATACAGTGATGACAAATGTCAAAATGATGTGAGCCAAAGCAAATAAAGATTAGGCATGGAGTAGTTTGATGGTGGAGTAACAACAATGCTGGGTAAATGATGAATGTGCATTACTGATATATAGTCTCATTTCCTGCTTAGTGATTGCTTTGGCATTTAAACATTTTTATTTCTAATTAAGATACTGTTCTAATACTTACCATCTTAATGTGGAACTTTGTTACAGGCAGGAATGGATCCAGACAGCCAACGGAATCCTAATATTCTGTCATCTTCACAAGAACCAAAAGCTTTTACGTCAGGTACAGTGAGTAGCTCCTCTGCATGCAATGCATCAGTTGTAGCTTCAACTAGGCCAAAGAGACCCCAGGTAGAGGGCTCTACTGACTTATTACAACCTGATGACCCAGACTGTCCTGAATTGAACCAAGAGAAAGTCAACATTTCCGCTCTCAGTAAGAACAGCCAAACATCAGCTCCAGGCCAACATCTCCAGGAAGACAAACCATGTAGACCCTCTGCTGCAACGAGGAGCCATATCTCAACAAGGGCAGCCTCACTCCCTCAGGCACCATCCTACATACCACCAGTCACCCATCCCACTGTTCATGCTCATAGGGCACTTTCTGTAGCTGGGACAGCGGATACCACGGCTCAGACTGGTGAGGATTTCAGGTAACTGCAATTATAGTGCTACTTTAGTCAATATCTTGCCATTTACTTTTACATTTATAGCATTTGACAGTCGCTCTTAACCAGAGTTATTAATAAGAACCCCGGCCTTTCTGGTATCAGCCCAACACCTTATCCACTAAGCCACCACTTCCACATGTCATGTTCTCCTTCAAACACCCTAGGTGTACATGGTGTCCTGGCATAAAAGTGTACATTTCTGCCACACTCCAGTGCAACACAGTGAGGGTGTGATTAATGATTCTGATTATAAATAACATTGGTTTTAGAATAATCTTACATTAATGTGATCTCAGATTATTGTGGTTTTAGAATAAGGCTGATTCCGATTAATGCAATTTTAGGTTAATGCTGTTCCAGATTAATGATAATTTAAATTAATGTCTCAGATTATTGAGCTCACTCATTCATAATTTTAATGCGACCTTAAATTAATTTGATTTAAGATTAATGTGATTTCAGATGAATTCGATCAGATTATTTAAACTAAAGAAAAAAACGTGAAAATAAGACGTGAACAAAACCTGACGTGAACAGACAAGATGAGACGAGACGAGACGAGACAAGATCATGAACATGAACTTGAGAATGGGCAAAAAACCATTCAGGGGAAAAGGCAAAAATGATCCAACGGCCCCTAGGAGAAAACTGCCGGCTTATAACACGTGCGAATCAGTGCTTGACGAGACTCAGCTGCGCGCGCTCACGCACACACACGAGAGCGCTGAGGCGCAGCCAAGCCCGTGCGCGTGCCGGACGCTCATCCCAGAGGAGGACGTGACAGTACTCTGCCCTCTATGCCCCTAGGGGCCCCTCCGGGAGAAAGAGGAGCAAGGCCGAGAACCAGGACATGACGAGAGAGGGGAACCTGAACCTGATGAGAAAGGGGGGACCTGAACCTGACCTGAGCATATCGAGAAAGGGGAACCCGAACCTGACGAGAAAAGGGGGGACCTGAACCAGACTGAGCTGACCTGAACATGGCGAGAAAGGGGGGAACCTGATCTGACCTGAACATGAGCTGACCTGAACATGGCGAGAAAGGGGGGAACCTGAGCTGACCTGAAGATGGCGAGAAAGTTGGGAGCCTGAGCTGACCGGAATATGGCGAGAAAGGGGGGAACCTGAGCTCACCTGAACATGGCGAAAAAGGGGGGAACCTGAGCTGACCTGAATATGGCGAGAAAGGGGGGAGCCTGAGCTGACCTGAATATGGCGAAAAAGGGGGGAGCCTGAGCTGACCTGAACATGGCGAGAAAGGGAGGAACCTGAGCTTACCTGAACATGGTGAGAAAGGGGGGAACCTGAGCTGACCTGAACATTGCGAGAAATGGGAGAACCTGAGCTGACCTGAACATGGCGAGAAAGGGGGGAACCTGAGCTGACCTGAACATGGCGAGAAAGGGGGGAACCTGAGCTAACCTGAACATGGCGAGAAAGGGGGGAAACTGAGCTAACCTGAACAGGGCGAGAAAGGGGGGAACCTGAGCTAACCTGAACATAGCGAGAAAGGAACCTGAGCTAACCTGAACATGGCGAGAAAGGGGGAATCAGAGCTAACCTGAACATGGCGAGAAAGGGGGAACCAGAGCATGACGAGATAGGGGGAACCAGAGTATGACGAGATAGGTGGAACCAGAGAACACAGAACATGAAATAACCTGGACCTGAACATGAAAATGAAGAGCCTGAACAAGAATAACGACGGGGACAAGGCAACAACTAATAGAACTTAAAAGAAACCTGAGGCTGAGGCTATAAGTGAAACTTAAACTCAAACACTGAAGAAAAAAAAAAGAATAAATAATTACTCAGCCAGATAAACATAGAAGGAAAAATGGGGGTCCAGGTCCATGAACAATCTGATACCCAGAAAGGGTAGGATCGAGTCGAGGCTTCCCAGCCACCGTGACAGGAACTTGGCGAGGCATCCCAGCCTCCGTGACAGGAACAGAACGAGGCCTCCTAGCCTCCGTGACAAGAACAGAACAAAGCTTCCTAGCCTCCGTGACAGGAACAGAACGAGGCCTCCTAGCCTCCGTGACAGGAACAGTACGAGGCCTCCTAGCCTCCGTGACAGGAACAGAACAAGGCCTCCTAGCCTCCGTGACAGGAACAGAACAAGGCCCCCAGGCCTCCTCAGGAGCAGAACGAGGCTCCTCGACCACCTCCGGACCAGGCAGACGCTCCTCGACCACCTCCGGACTAGGCAGACGCTCCTTGACCACCTCCGGACCAGGCAGACGCTCCTCGGCCACCTCTGACCCCACCAGGCACATCTCTGGGCGGGCCAGAAAGACCAAAGCCTCCACTGGGGTGAGGAAGTCGCATGTGGTGAGAAGATAAGTCAAAAGCTAGAGGTTGGTCCACATCCACATCCCAGGTCACCCAGTCCAGTGCCCTCCCTGTTAAGCAGAAGAACACCAGCCCACATTTGCTCCCGGGCATGGTGTAAGCGTGTGGCTGGGGAAAACGCCGCGCACTCCTGCACGAACCTCCGACACTTAACGTGTTGTAACGTTGTAATGGTTCCTCCCATCCACTGCCAGCGGTTGCCCTCCCCTTACCACTGACTGACTGTTTTGGCTCCGGGTCAAGGGTCATGGGTTCATTATTGAAATCAGTCTCACGCTGATAAACATTGCAAAGTATTGTTTGTATACTTGCAACTTACCAAGCATTCATTGTTCATTTTGATTTTCATGGTTACTGACTCATACCTGTTTATTTATTATGTTTACAAGCTAAGTGTTTTTGGATTTGTTTGCTAATGTGCAATTCTCTTAATCTAATCTTCAACTTCCCTGCTTTGACCTTGTAAATAAACTGTGCCTTTGTTGGAATCCCCCTTTTCGGCAAGTTTGACGGAACCCCAGAGTGGTGTAAAGGGTTTTTTGCTAGTGTGCGATTTTCTTTGCCAATCAGCCTCATGCCTTTCCCACGCCAAGTAAGCCTTGAGCAAAACGCTAGATTGCGCCTTGGCAGTCTTGTATACCCACTCGCAAATCAGCACCACAATCGAATAACCAGCAATGCAAAGTCTTCGAGTACCCAACAGGGGGTCTTGACATGTCGACACACCTATTACAGGTACGACAGGAATGGCAGATAGCAGCAGATTACCCAGTTTAGTTCCGAATGTTAGCCGCCAGAGTCGATGGAGCGACATGTCCCTGAAAACCATGTTCAAAAATTGGTGCTCGTAATGCTTGCAGATGGAGCTCGTAATGCTGCAGGGATTCCTTTTCAAAGTTCATTGCCAAAGATGTGCCCCTCGTCACCTCCAACCATGTCAAGCAATGACGACGGAGACTCTATGCAGATAAGCTTGACTAGGTGTGCTCCATGTCCTTCTCTTCTGTGCCCAGAGTGTGTTACCCCATTTTTACTGTTTCTTCCGCTATGTGTCTCTTTGTCGCTGCATGTCTAAATTTTAACTAAACGCATCTGGGTTGGCACCGAATGTAATTGATGGGGCTGTCATTTCCTAAAGTGGCTTACCCACTGTTCAATGTCTCCCATTTCCAAATGACTGCCATCGACGCGCAATCCATCGAACAAGGCATAACCTAAAGGACTGCTTAAACACTTAACCATGAGGGTCAGAGACCAGCATCAAAAAACATCTCCTTTTACGTCATCTCCTCACTCAAAATTGCAATAATTTTAGGTTATCCCTAGTTACAGACCCACAACCCAGTCCGTTGGTCTCCATATAGTCATGAGAGCTGGCTTCCAGCTAACCTCACCGCACCCCTGCTGTAAGGAAGCAGACTAAGCCCCTCCCCCTCGTTTAGTGTCGTCGTCCTGGTAATGACGTTTGGTTTCCAGAGCGATGACATTATATTTATGGACTGTTTACCCGATGAACGTCGAGGTTGTAAGAGAGCTGCTTGTGAACTTATCCTGAAGGCGTTCAGTTAAGTGTGTTTTCCACTTAGTTTACAATCACTTCCTGTTTATGTATAAACCATGTTTGGTTTCACTTCGTGCTTTAAGTTTTATTAATAAAGTGTACCTGCATCATGGATCTGATTCCCCTAAGTTCATTACTTGCCTAACAAGGATCCAGCGGTACATGCTCGGTGGGACTTCCTCTGTCCGTTAGCACCCGCGCTAGCCGCGCCATTAGCGTACATGCTAGCCCTGCTGCCTGCGCGCATGTTTGCCACGTTATACGTGTTAGCACGTGCGCTCAGTTTGTTTCCAAATGGCAGAATTATTTTTCTGATATATATCAGTTTTCCTCACGCATTTCCCACGTCCCACAAGAAGTGCGCGTTCGTGTTTTTGTGTTTCAGCGGTAAAGCTCTAGCCGCGGTATCCGCGGCTTGGGATATAAATTTGCGCCTTAATTCAGAGGTTAACTTCCTCTTTGCTCAGTTGCTTAGGGTGTTTATCTGCCACACTGAGGAAGAGGTTACTGGGATTAAGGCGACCCGGATGCGTGGACCCACTGAGGACGCATACCTCTTGTCCATTGTGGACGTCCATGCTCCGCCCTTCGAGCCTGAGGACATCGCTGCACTGTCTCTAGCGCCTTCAGCCTTGTCGTCTGCATCAGAGCCCGCTGCGTCTGCATCAGAATCCTCTGCGTCTGCATCAGAGCCCTCTGCGTCTACTGTAGAGACCTCTGCGCTTTTCGTGCCCCCAGTAGCGCTTTCCGAGTCCACATCTGAGCCCCCGGTAGCGCCTACGGCTATTGTTATTGTTTGTATGTATGAACTGTTTACCCGATGAGCGTCAAAGTTGTAATAGAACTGGACTTTGTTTATCCCGAAGGCGTTCAGTTAAGTGTGTGTTTTCCACTTAGTGTACAGTCACTTCCACTTAGTGTACAGTCACTTATGTATAAACCGTGTTTAGTTTAACTTTGTGCTTTAAGTTTTATTAATAAAGTGTATCTGCATTAAGGATCCGATTCCCCTAAGTTCATTAAGTTCATGTTTTTCCACCCAGGCTCTCTGAATATCATGATTTACTAAAGGTTTTTAGTATCTGAACTACTTCCCCATGAGCCAGGGGTCTTTGCCATTGAACTTCTTCCCAACACCAGGCCCCCAGAAGTCGTGTTTACCCCGGTCACAACCTGAGACCGGGACTTTAGCGTACAGGTGCTGGTCATATAATTAGAATATCTTCAGAAAGTTGATTTATTATACTATTTCCATTCAAGAAGGGAAACTTGTATAATGTTTACATTCATTAGACACAGACTGATATTTTTCTTTTAATTTTGATGATTATAACAATGAAAAACCCAAATTCAGTTATTCAGGAAGTTTGAATATTACTGAAAACCAATAATAAGAAAGGATATATTAACATTTTGCATACATTCTAATTATATGATCAGCAAACCTTAGAAAAGGCCTTAGCTAATGGCCATATCCACCCGTGTTCTTCTCCCATCACCTCAGAAAAAGTATGGAGCATTGCATCCTTGCATCGTTTATCGGGACCTAAACTCCATCACTCTTAAGTGTTGGTTCTTTACCAAGGTTGATCTCTGCAGTGCATACAACCTTATCCGCAGTCGAATGGAGAACCACTATGAGTATCAAGTCATGCCTTATGGATATACAATGGGAATTGATTAATGTGTGTGTGGTGGTGTACATCAATGACTTGCTAATTTATTCCTCTACCATTGCAGAACACATCTCACACATATGCAACATGCTACAAAGATTATTACTCCACCAGCTCTATAAAGCAGAGATAGTGTGAGTTCCATCAATCCCACATCCATTTTCTTGGTTACTGCATCAGCCATCAAGGGGTATCGAAGGAGCCCTGCAAGTTTCAAGCCGTAACACTGTGGACCGTTCGGGAGTTGCAACGGTTTTTGGGGTTTGCCAATTTCGGAAGTGTATCAGAAACTACAGCCACAGCCCATATCACCACAGCCCATATCATGTCCCTGATTAAGGGTAAACCATCCGAAATTGTGGAATGACGCTCCTCTAAAGGTATTTTCCATCCTCAACAATAAGGTCACCTCAGCTCTCATCCTATGACACCTGACTTCACTATTCTGTTTTTAGTGGAGGTGGATGCCTTCGATCCTCTCTCAAGCTCTACTCTTGTGCCTTTTTCACTCAGCTTATGATTGCAGAACAAAATTATGATGTTGGTAACAAAGAATTGCTTGCCATAAAAGAAACTCTGTCAGAATGAAAGCACTGGTTGTAAATGGAGTACACACCCTTTCATGGTTGTCGCGACCACAAGGACTTCCTAGAATACTTGCACTTATATTTACCTATCGTCCCGACACTAAGAATGGCAAGGCTGACACGCTCTCTTATTGCTTTGGTCCCTCTGAATTTGCACCAACAACCAAGCCTTTTCTCGAACCAGAAATAATCCTAGGACCTGTATAGTGAGTCATTAAGGAGGACATTCTGGAATTTCATGCCAACGATCCTCCCCCTAGAGAGTGTCCTCCTAACAAATTGTATGTGCCACTCTCATTAGGTTCTTGACTGCTTTCATGGATCCACTCATCTTTCCGCTCCATATAACCATGTATTAGGCAAACCCAGGACCTTGTGGACGCCTATTTTCACCGTTACTGACTCATGCCTGTTTATTGACAACATTTACAATCCAATGTTTTTGGATTTGTTTGCCTGATCTTCTGCTTCCCTGCTTTGAATTTGAAAAAGGAACTGTGCCATTGTTTGAATCTCCCTTTGACAGCACCCCAGAGTAGAGTTTTTATTCGCCAGTGTTGGATTTTTTTGCAATGGTTCCTCCCACCCACAACCAGAGGTCACCTTCATCTGAGCACTGACTGTCTGTTTCGCTTCCAGGTCAAAGGGCCATGAGTGCGTTATTTAAATCATCCTCGACGTTTATTAACAATGCAAATTATTGTTTGTATTCTTGCCACTTAATAACTAATAAACTAAGCATTTATTCTTCTGATTTTCACTGTTATCAACTTTTTATTGACTACGTTTTTAAGTGTTTTTGGATTTGTTTGCCTGATCTTCTGCTTCCTGTGTGTCGACTTTTGCCTGGCTTTGACCTTGTAAATAAACTGCCTTTGTTAAAGTTATAAAACTAGTTTCTGAAACATGGAATCGTCTCTACTGTCTGTCTTACACCTATTAGTCACCTATTGTTACCATGTCTCACATCTTTTCATTTTGATCTGCATGTAATACATAAATAATTTGAGAAATCTGCATGATGACTCAGTAATCTAGCATGTTGTAAACATTCAGCTTACTATTGTGTTTGATTGTATATTTGTATTTCTAGAACACACATCATATGTATTGAGTTGACATATTTTACAGACAATAAATAAATGTAACTATTTTTAGCATCTATATAAATCACAGCTTCCTACTATTAGTTGTAGAAACCAGCCCTTGGTAGACCTCAGTGTGTATCAGAGGATCTTTGCAGGCAATAGCAAATATTTGTAGCTATTACCTTTCTGTTTCTATTTTTCTCTATCATTTTTCTAAATTTTTTTTGTTTTCACTTTATTTACAGAGTGCACATAATTACATGGAATGTGAGCTCCGCGGTGCCACCAGATGACATCTCTTCTTTATTGGGGCTGAACGTTGGCGGTGGAAACATAGACATGTATATTATAGGGTAAGGGCTGCTCTGTTGGGTATTTCGCCAATGAACAATTCATGCAAAACACAATGCAAATAAAGTGTTTTGTTTGTCATACATAGTTTATGATAGGTTTGTTGCATCTATGTTTCTTACTTGCTTACCAATTAAGCAGATATAGTGTATAGTGTTATTGTAATAAAATATAATACGAAATAATACTATATTTTTTGATGGGGGTGTACATGAATTGTGTAATAAATGTGAATCCACTCTGTAAATTAGCAGCTTTGTCGTAACATTGCAGCAAAAAATAACAACATGTGTAACATAAACATAAATAAAACCAGTAAGGCTTCATTGCCTCATTAGAGATCTGGTCACCGCATATTATGCAAAGCAGGTTTGGTATATGGTAATCACCTGTCCTGATAAATCCATATTTCAAGTCTGACTCCTGATATTGTCTGTTAAAAGCGTTATTTGTCTTAGATCTTAGATTCTTCTGTCTCTTCACAATTCACTATTTCATTTCAAGATAAAATATCGTTCTGACTGAAAACAGAAATAAATAATGATTTCTTGTGCACCAGTTTGATGGGGTTGGGGAACACTGATTTAAATGACATTCTATAACCCTTCCATTAACTACTTTATCTGTTCTTTTTGCCAGATTACAGGAGGTGAACTCCATGATTAATAAACGACTGAAGGACGTGCTATTTACCGACCAATGGAGTGAAGTCTTAATGGACACGCTTAGCCCCTTTGGATACGTATTGGTCAGGAAACACACACACAAACACACATATCTATACATTAAAAGCAATACATGCTGGATTGAGTCAGGAAGTATAATATAATGATTAATGATGATGCACATTCCTCAGTAGATCTGAGTGCATGCAAGTGTGTGTAATGCTCTATATGCGTTATTGACGATATTCTAACAATGGAGCAGGCTTTGATCTTTACCTTCAAACGATAACACTCCAATACCAATACTTATTTTATTGCTCAGCAGAAGCAATAACACAATCTAATAATGTATAAGGATATGAACGGGGCCCCGCCCCTCATATGTCAGCAGGCTGACGAAGCCCCGCCTGTCATGCCCGGCCCAGATGTCGCCGCTGCCCCGCCCACCTCCAGACCGGAGGTTCGCTCTCGCTCACGCCTTCGTG
>JAOTRA010053865.1:0-18200 GCA_026260255.1 Pseudolaguvia tuberculata | reverse complement strand
AATTTATGGCCAATTTAGACTCACCAATCCACCTAATGTACATGTTTTTGGACAGTGGGAGGAAACCGGAGTGCCCGATGAAAGGAAAACATTGTTATGCAAACAGGTGAAAGTTATTTTGGAGGTTATTTAAAGATTGTGACCATAGTTAGTTCTAAATTTAATTCAACTTTTTCTTTATAGCTTTATTTATGTTTCTCTAATTTAATATCTGATCTCAGCCCTTAGTAACAGGAATGACTTTACGGAATACCGTGAGCTGCATTTTAAACAGAAGATTGTCGGTGAAGGTCTGTTCTAGCCTTGATCACTTCAGACTGTTGAGGGGAAAAAGGAGCTTAAAGTATTCGATAGAAATGCTCAGATGAGAAACTTACCCTGTAGAACTGCATAATGTTGTCCTTGGTTAATGTCTTCAGATAGGCAACTTCAATATTATCCCTGTCAAAGTGACCTCAAATGTGATTGTCTACATTAAAAGTTGCTTCCTAATATTATATCAAAGTTTTTCCTTGCTACCTTTGCCACACGACTGTTCATATGGGACACACATAAATGATTTATTAATCCTAAGCTTAAGTTCTGTCTTAAGATCTCACTACCATTAAAAGTATGACACGGATAAAATGGAATTGGATTAGAATAAGTTTGTCTAGGATAAAGTCTCTATAAGACTTTAAATAGTCGAAGGGCATCAGTCAGAGCAGCATCTTAACAGGACCCGTCTGCTTCATTGGTAGGCTAGACAAAATATTTGCTCACTTACTGGAGGCAGAAGGTCATCGTGGCAGTAAAACCCCATGGAAAAAATGCCATGGTTCATGTGATGAATTTTGAATTTGATTTTTGGTCCACAGTGTCCTTGTTAACATGCCACACTGGGTTTCTTCATCTCGCTTCCTGATACTGTACGGGTCGCAGAAAGGTCAAGCACAGTCTATAGCTGAGCAGCTCTCCGAGCAGGCCGCTGAGCATGGCTTTGAAGCGGAGATCAGCTGCCTAAGCAAAGAGGATCAGGTAGGACACGTATACTCCATACCTTAGTTTTAGGACGTCTAATGGTATAATAGTATTTTTGAGAACATTACCCCTTTAGTGTAACGTAGTAATAGTCAGTTAATGAAAATGTAATAACTGCATGAGCTCACAGTGGAAATAAACGTAGCCCTTATTGCGTTGCTGAGTATCTCCAGCTCTCCAAATGGTGACTAATGTCTCGCAGTGATTCCTTTAATGTTGGCAGTACAACTTGGAGAAAGAACACAGCCCTGTGGTTTTTGTTGTTTCCACTACGGGAGATGGTGAACCTCCAGACACGGCGCTAAAATTTGTAAGGAAGATCAGGAAGAAATCTTTGTCCCGTGATCACTTTGCTTGTCTGCACTATGCACTGCTAGGTAAACTGATGTATTTTTTTTTATTAAAAGGCTACCACCAGAAAGCATTGGTGTAAATAATTAGTTTTTCTGTCCTACAGCTTTGGGGGACACCAATTATACAAATTTCTGCAACTGTGGAAAAACCATTGATCGACGTCTACAGGATCTCGGTGCTAATCATTTTTATGCAACTGGTCATGCTGATGATGGAACAGGGTAAACTGTGTTTACTTTTATTTCTCTTATGCTAAGTAAACTCCACTGCTCAAACACCAGGAGAATCTGAGTGTGGACACATTTGAATAAAATAAATTGATAGTAATATTTCAGTAAAAAAAAATTAAGATGATGTCCAAGTAGGGCCTTGTACAGCTGTGAACTGTGGGCGTGGTGGTGACGTATTGGTTAGCACGGTCGCTTCCTGGGCCGGGGATCTTTGCATGTTCTCCCTGCACTTGCGTGTGTTTCCTCCTCCTGGGACTCATGTTTCCTCCCACAGTCCAAAAACATGTACATTAAGTTGATTGGTGATTCTAAATTGCCCATAGGAATGAAAGTGTGTGTGAGTGGTTGTGCGCCGATGTGTGGCCTGTAATGGACAGGCGACCAGTCCAGGGTGCACTGGGAAAGGTTCCAGCAGACCCCGGGGACACTGAATTAGGGAATAAGCGGTTAAGAAGATGAATGAATGAATACAGCTCTGAACATTATATCCTGTTTATCTTCAATTGTCCCCCGTCCATCAAAGAAAAAAATCTAAACACCTTACATATTCTTGAAAAAGCTCAGACTCTTGTGATTGAAACAAACATTTGAAAATATAATCAGACCACTAAACAGCCAAATATACAATCACAGGACAATAAAAACAGTAACTTTAACAATTTACGTATCAAAATATATATTATTATTGTGATTAGTTTTTTTTATATCCCATATCGTCCAACTCTGTGGGAATTTCAGGCTGGAATTAGTTGTGGACCCGTGGATCGACGGACTTTGGGACGCTCTGAAGAAACGGTTTGCCAGCATGTCTACCTCTGAATCCATTAGTGACATTACACTGAGCAATGCTCATCAATCACTAGCCATTCAGGAGAAACTCGAATCTTCTGCACAAAGTCTACAATCGCTGGATATTAGTGAAAAATCCAAACCAGAATCTGAATCCGTGAGCCCTGATGTCGAAACCCCTTTGGAGGCGTCGTTGAATCGATCTGCAGCACCGCTTTCTCAGTCTTTACTCAACGTCCCTGCACAACCACCATCTTACCTGGAAGTGTGTTTTGGTGATGTGGGTTCTGGAGAGGTGAGACTTTTTTTACCAGAAGACAAAAGAGCAGAAATCTCATATATATACAGTACAGTTTTGTTTATTATAGAAATAAATTAATAAAGATAAATTTCTAAGTATACCGTTAAGTCGAATAGAAAATTAACTCACTATTTTACTCAGCATTTCTTCATTTCATTAAGAAGATTATTAAATCATCTTGTCATTTAATTTTTTAATTTAACATTTCTGTCATAACAACATAATAAACCAATCTAGCATTATGAGACATGATACATGGGATAGATGGGGATCAAACCTTGGTCTACCATGGCCTACTTAACCCACGCCGACCATAATGGAAATACAATGCAACATTGTCAAAAGACCATGACACCATCTGACAAAAAGACTAACAGATGTCTCCTGTAGGAGGAAGTCCATGTTGTGGCACAGGGCTTTCATGGAGTGCCAATTTCACGAGCGGTTCGTTTAACTCGGGATGATGCTGTGAAACCGGTCCTCCTGTTGGAGCTTGATATTAAGGTATGGTTGATTTAATTAACAAGCAACATCTGTATCCTAGTAACAATTCTGTCTTTCCTGAATTTAAAGAAGTAACTTCATTCATTCATTCATTCATTCACCTTCTTACCCGCTTATTCCCAAATCCGCGGTCACGGGGGTCTGCTGCGCCTATCCCAGCACACATAGGGCGAGAGGCAGGGGTACACCCTGGACGGGTCGCAAGTCCATCACATGGCAACACAAACAAACAATTGCAACCATTCACACACATTCACTCCTATGGACAATTTACAATCACCAATCCACTTAATCTGCATGTTTTTGGACTGTTGGAGGAAACCGGAGCACCTGGAGGAAACCCACGCAAGCGCGGGGAGAACATGCAAACTCTGCACAGAAAGATCCCGGCCCGGGATTTGAACCCGAGACCTTCTTGTTGTGAGGCGACTGTGCTATCCACTACGCCACCGTGCCACGCCTCCCCAAAAAGTAACTAATGACATCATTATAGTGTGTCAAAATATTCTGCCGTACGCAAATTCATTCATTCATTCATTTGTTCATTCATTCATCTTCTAACTCACTTATTCCGTTATTTTGGGTTACGGGGATTTGCTGGAGCCTATCCCAGAGCATATTAAGTTAGAGGTAAATAGTATTTTCCATTACTGGAACATGACTTTGGTATAAGTTAAAACCACCATTAGAATATTATTTGAGTAAAATTATTAAAGTATGTGACATTTATTGTATTTTAAAGTTGTGTAAAAATATAAATTATAGCTAATGATACATTTAAACTGATTCATGTTTAATATTCAATTAGAACTACCAGTGCGTTTTAAACGACTTCCCTCCTGTAGACGTCACTGACACATACAGTTCTTATCCCAGAAGCGAACATGGTAGAAAAATTAGGGCGCATAAGGTAAATATATTGAAACACCTTAAAACAGAAAACACAATATAATTGAATAATAGTGGTGGTGGTGGCTTAGTAGTTCGATTCCCAGGCCGGGGATTTTTCTGTGCTGAGTTTGCATGTTCTCCCAGCGCTTGTGTAGGTTTTCTCCCACCATCCAAAAACATGTAGATTAGGTTCAGTGGTGATTCTAAATAGCCCATTGGAGTGAATGTGTGAGTGGTTGTTGGTGTATGTGTGGCCTTGCGATGCACTGGCGACCTGTCCAGGGTGTACCCATGCTTCTTGCCCTAGGTGTGCTGGAATAGGCTCCAGCGGACCCCTGTGACCCTGAATTAGGGAATAAGCGGGTAAGAAGATGAATAAATGAATGAATGATGCTGTATGTATTTCCAGCAGATTAAATGTTCTTTCATTTTTATTTAGTGGCCAGAATTTAGTTGTATTTAGTTATTCTGGTTAAACACACACTTATTTTTTTATCTTTACCACAGGAGGAGGATATTTCTTATCAGCCGGGTGATGCCTTTGACCTCCTCTGTCCAAACCGAGACACTGAAGTGGAATATTTGCTTCACAGACTGGGGCTACATGACAAGAAGAATCGTTTTGTTCAACTGCAGCTAGTCAAAAACACCAAAAAGAAAGGTTAAACAAGTAGAGGGTGTCTGTCTGTCTGTCTGTCTGTCTGTCTGTCTGTCTATCTTTTTATGTATCTATCTGTCTCCCTATCCATCTTTCATGTCATTCTGTCTGTCTATCTGTCTTTCACGCCTGTCTGTCTAACTGTCTTTTTATGTATCTATCTATCTCCCTGTTCATCTTTCACGTCATTCTGTCTGTCTATCTGTCTTTCACGCCTGTCTGTCTTTCTATCCATCTGTCTACCTGTATGTCTGTCAAAGCATATATCTGTTAATCTTTGTCTGTCTGCCTGTTTGTCTTTATGTCTGTCTGCCTGTCTATTTGTCTTTTTGTGTATCCTTCTGTCTCCCTGTCCATCTTTGTCTCTGTCTGTCTTTCTATCCATCCATCTGTCCGTCTGTATGTCTGTCTGTCAATGATCTATATATCTGTTGATCTTTGTCTGCTTGTGTGTCTTTCTGCTTGTCCATTTATCAGTCTGTCTATCTTTCTCTGTCTGCCTGTACCCATCTATCTACATGTATATGTATATGGTAATCGTCAGAAATGTTGTTGCCATCACTCTTTTTGCCTCCGTTATAACATCAGATGGAATTTAGCCGCTTGCTAGCATGAGGCGACTGGGCAAATGTTACACTCAGATCAGTGACTGTATTTTCACTCTTTTTTCACTGCTGGCTAGATGCCATTGTTACAACAGATACATCTAAGATTTAGTGTAATGTATGATTTCTAAAAATGAAAAAATAAATTATTACAGTAAAGTAAAGTAAAATTCTGTTTTCACAGGAGCACGAATACCTTCATACATCCCAGACCAGTGTAGGCTGCAGTATCTTCTAACCTGGTGCTTGGAGATAAGGAGTATACCCAAAAAGGTAATGCCGAATAAAGCATTACAGATGTTAGTACAGATTTTAGTACAATACTTTTATTCCTCAAATTGGTGTCTGATATAAAATATTCCACTGTACGTTGTGGCAGTGATGTAATAAAAGGAAGAAATATGACAAAAGACCATCACAGAATCCATTTTATAGGATGTCCTGATCTATCTAATATATCTATCGATTCATCTTTGTGAGTCAATGTATATACCTGTCTCTATCTATTTCTGTCTGTATCTGTATCCATCCATCTGTCTTCTGTATCTGTCTGTCTTTCTATCTCTCTGTGTACCCGTCTTTCTATGTTTAGTCTGTCTGTCTGTATCATTACAAAATCTTGATTATAAAAATAGATATAATTGGCTTAATGATTGCATGTCAATTTCAATTAGAAGGTCCTGGGTTCGATTCCTGGGCATGGGTGTTTGTGTTTGCATGTCCCTGTGGTATGTGTGTGTTCCAGGCTTTTTTGCGCTCTTTGGTAGACTTTGCGCAGCAAACCCAGGAAAAGAGGCGACTGCAGGAGCTCTGTAGCCGTGAGGGAACCGCAGATTATGACCGATTTGTAAGGAACGCTGGCGTGTGTATACTAGACCTGCTGCGTGTTTTCCCATCATGCACACCCCCTCTCAGCCTCCTGATTGGTCAGTTAAACCATTGTTACTAATTATATAAGGTGTTTTTCCTTCTAAATATATGCTCCTCTATATTTGAGGGACTTTTAGTCTACAACTTTACTTGATACAGGCTTTACCATTGGTAGCCCTCCTGCATTTTATAAAAAGTCAGTAGGTGGCAGTAAAATCACATGAAATCGAAGTAAAATCACATGAAATCGAAGTGACTCACTCGTCAGAGAGGTGTGTGCTCATCATCAGATTCAGATGTGTTTGTAAAGATTTTGCTATTGGATGAAGCTGCAATCTTTTAGTAAGTAAGATTTTCCAGTTCAATGTTGTGCTTGAATGTGAGATATCTCTTCATTCCGCTCCAACAGTATTAGTGAGATCAGACACTAATGTCAGGTAAGGAGGTCTGGGGTGCAGTCACCATTCCAGTTTATCCAAAAGGAGTTCAGTGATGGTAAGATCAGGACTTTGTGCCGAACACTGATGTTTTTTCATATCCAAGCTTCACATTGGACAGGAAAGTCTAACCAGCAGAGTGAAGCTTCATCCAATAACATAATAAGAATGTTTGAAATCACATGTGATTGTGATGCTCAGATGACCACAAACGGTTGGCAATATAGTGTATCTTTCAAATCGTAACCCGTTACATTTTTATTAAAGTCTATTTGTCTTGTGAGCTTCAACACTGTAACCTCCTGAGCAACCCCTTTCCTTCGTTTTCCTTCTAAGACTTCATGTGTGTATTGCTAGTATGAGCATTTTTTGAGTAAGTGTTTATGATTTAAGCTGCTGTTCCTATCAGCCTGGTTGAATTCTAGTTTGAAGCAACAGAAACCTCCATTTTCCAGACCATGCTAAATGGAAGTCAAAAATCACAAGGGGTAAACCCTTGCTGTTCCTTTTTTATAGACAACCGTGTGGTATTATTACCAGTCAGTCTCAAGGCTTCTGACTTCAGGCAGAATTTTGTGTTCCAGGCAATGTCCTGAATATAATTTCCTTCACAATAATGTAAGATGCCTTTAATGTCATCTTTATATGCCAGCATCTGTAACCTCATGTCCTCTGATTTATTGCAGAGCATTTACCGAAGCTGCAGCCGCGAACCTACTCGGCCGCCAGGTAAGACACCCCCGATATCTGACCAGGACTTTATTATGCACTCCAGTTTTCATAGCCTTGTGCTCCAAATATTCTGCCAGGGTTTTTCTGAGATGAAGTACGTCACTTTTAAAGGGGGGAATAATAAAGGGTTCTTTTATATAGGGCGCATTTGAAAGATCATGTGACCTTCTTGTGGAGCACATATCCTTGTTCCAGTGTTGAAACTCCTTTGGCTATATGTTGGCAAGATTTTATGTTAGAAAGGGAAAATATACATTTCATTATAGCACATTTTCTACTTCTATACTATAATTGCTAAAATTTGTGGTCACTTGAGCATCAGAAACACATGCGATTTCAAACATCATCAGATTGACTCCTATTTTTGCTATTGGATGAAGCGCCAGTCTTCTAGTAAGACTTTCCAGTCTATTGTCCTTGATTGTGAGATATCTCTTCATTCAGCTCCAACAGTATTATTGACATCAGTCACTAATGTCAGGTAAGGAGGTCTGGGGTGGGTCAGTCGCCATTCCAGTTTGTCCCAAAGGGGTTCAGTGGTGGTAAGATCAGGACTTTGTATCGAACACTGGTGTTTTTTCACTATAATAATTACCCAGCATGTGATAATGGAGGTCAGGGGTTTTGTGCTAAGGATCTTTGTCATGCTGAAACAGTTTTGGAGTCTCTTAGTTCCAGTGAATGAATAGTACATACAACAAACATTCTGGACAACTGTGGGCTACCAGATTTGAAGAGGAACCACATATAGATCTGATGATCAGGTGACCACAAACGTTTGTTAATACTGTGTATTAATATTTCTCTTTTGATAATGTGTAACATGGTTGTATTTTGTCTGATTAATCCTAAAAGTGAAACAAAAATATTTTAAGATCAATCTAAGCTAAACTTTTGAAGATCTGTAAGGTCAAATGGGAATGTCATTTCCGGACAGGGTTTGATTCCTGGTTAGGGTCCTTTCCCTCCACGATAATAATAAAAAAACAAAACCCATGCCTAGCGAAAAATCCAAAAATAAAGCATGATCGCATAAACCACCTGCAACTCTACCTTCACTCTGGATTAATTATATGGAGTAATAGTAGAATGTAAGCTGAAAAATTTTTTTTTGCCAATTGAAATGTTTACATTTTTTAAAAATATAACCTTATTGTTACATAGTCTCAGAAATGAAACAAGCAAATAATTGATGCAAAAATGTGTTTACAATTCCTTTTTATTGCAATGTTAATTTGGCAGCTAGCAGCTTCTCCTTTCCAAACACCAATCGTTTGTTGGCTGATTGACATTTGAAAGACGTAGAACGCCTAAATATGTAGCCGTTATTATTGAACATGTGTGAATCAGAGGGTTCTCTGAGCTGCGGCTCAACTCTAAATCCATTCATTCTGATCGAAGGTGAGGACGCTGCATTTTGAAGGCCCTGACATGCTCATTTGTTTTCTGAAAAGCTCTATGTCCACTCTAATGCTTATGATGGAGTGTAATGATGCTGCGCTGAGCTTTCTTTCTGTCCAACACCAACATTATGCCACTAAATTATTAATATCTGGTCAGAAGGGTTTGGTAGAAATAGACGGTAAGATAATGATTCACAGTGTATGTAGGGTCTAATGGTTTCTTTCTAATAACCTTGTTTGTTAGCTCCAGTTTTGGCCACCCTGGAAAGGTTCATATTGTGTTCAGCGTTGTGGGGTTCCCAGCATGTGCAGAGCATCCGGAGAGGACAGGATTGTGTACTGGATGGCTGGCGGATGGTGTGTCTGCCATTATTGAGCCTTATGGAACAAAACAAGCTTCTGGAGAGAGTGTAGATTATGCAACTCTTGCAGCCTTGCCCAAGGTTAGTGCACTAGAACAGAACACCTCAGTAGGGCATTAGCCTGGGACAAATCCCTAAAATTCCACTAGGATGTATTTAATAATAAATGTAAAGGATGATTTAAGACATTATTGTATATACTGATGTTGTTGAACAACAAGTGTTCAAGTCTGATCCTTCACATCTGATTATTAAACTAATTCTGCCAGTGGGCTTATGTTTTATTATGTATTATATGTCTGTTAACGTGTCATCACATAAGGTTGGGCGTTTCTTTTCCAGCACCACCTTTTTGATTTTGGGAATTTTCTTTGGGGTACTCCAGTTGTCTCCCTGGTCTAAAAACGGGTGTGATTATATCCAGCAATAGGTTGGCACCCCCCTTCTATGGTCTCCAGCCTATCCCATAGAATAAACTCGGGTTCCATATAACAATGTGTAGGAAAAAGCAGACCAGAAAATGGATGAATATTAATGTGACCTTGATGGACAATTGATATGGATAATATGGATATTTAACAGGTGCTGGTGTGTAGTGTTAGTTTTGTCAAAGGTCTGATAATGTTATGAGGGTTATCAGGTCTTGGAACCTGATAAGCAGGCATAAGCAGGTGTTGTGTGGATGTTGTAGCTTTAAGTGAAATAAAAAACACTTAATAAAGCAAAAGTTGTCTTTTGTGTGTGTGTGTGTGTGTGTGTGTGTGTGTGTGTGTGTGTGTGTGTGTGTGTGTGTGTGTATATATTTTGTGCTAGGTCCACATTCATCCTCGTCTCGGCAACACCTTCCACTTGCCATCTGACATCACAGTTCCTATATTGATGGTAGGACCCGGATCAGGTGTCGCACCTTTCATAGGCTTCCTTCAGCAGAGGTACAAAAGTTTGGTCATTTTCTGTTATATGGTTTAAAGTTGGACTTAGTTTATAGCTCAAGTGTGATTATAATCATTTTTATCATTTGAGACTAATTTAAAAATGCCAAAACATTCCTTAAAATCTTACGCTAAAATCTGTTTGATTTACGGTAGCTCGATGAACGCTGATATAGTTGCTGCTAAGATTGACATGTCACAGATTATTGAGGAAAAAAACCCCTCCAGAAGGGTCCTCCTGTGTGTGTGTGTTTGCTGCTAGGAAAAACGTTTAGATAGGAAAAAAAACAAGCAGGTAATCGCAAAAGACTATTAAAAGCTGCACAGTATGAACCCAGATTTAAACTGTACTTTTATAAGATCCTTTCAGCTAAATGGTTTTGTTTGGATGTGCATAAATGTAATCTACAATCGCTAACCAATTAGTTAGCTAGTATGGCCCCTGCTACTATAAAACCCTAACAAATTAGGGAAATTGAAAACAGATAAGCTACTTAACTATCAGATCTGGAATTTATGCCTGACTCTATTGAAGCTATTTCCTCTCTACAGCAAACATTGGTAGTCCTTTGGCCAAATGTCATCAAATTGATTTTTCTTGACTATTAGACACAGATAAAAAAAACGTGTTTATCTGTAGATAGATTTATAATAACTCGCCATCAAGACCAGGATTAACCATTAGTGGAAGAGGGATGTGAGCGGGGTGGGGGGCAATCTGTCCTCGGGCACAGCATCAAAGTCCTGAATACCACCATTGAATCACTGTGGGATGAACTGGAATGGTGACTGCACCCCAGATCTCCTTACCTGACATTAGTGTTTGATCTCACTAATACTGTTGGAGCTGAATGAAGAGATATCTCACATTCAAGCACCACATTGGACTGGAAAGTCTTACTAGAAGACTGAAGCTTCATCCAATAGCAAAATGGGAACAAAGCTGGAAGATGTTGGAAATCGCATGTTTTTGTGTTGCTCAGGTGTCAACAAACTTTTGCCTATTATAGTGTATATAATCAATTTTGGTTATATTTCAATTTCAATTGTCTTTATTGATTCTACAGATCCGTTGGATGGACCCAAGCCGGAATCAAACCCGGCTAGTCGGAGTGGACGCCATATATTAGCTAGTTATTAGCAATGGCAAATGAATTTTATACTTTATAGCAAATTTGTCAAACCATTTGTCTGATTTTTAATGTTAATTGTTTTTTTCTTGTTTTTAACAGCTTAGTCTAGTACACTTTGCTGTAAGCGAATTATCTAACAACACCTTTAACACTGACAGAGTTGCGGTGGGGGTGGGTTTGGGGGTAGGTTTGTATGTTGGCTGCTTATAACAGCTGCAAATCTTCTGCAAGAACGATTTATGTTTCATGCTTCAGATTTTACATAAACGGAGCTGCTCATATCATTTGGATGGAACAAATGCAAAGCACTGCTGATCAACAGAGCAGTGCTTTGCCGCCGCCCCCCCCCCCCCCCACTAGCTGTCAGAAACCTGTCGCTATGTTTCTGGGTTAGAAAATGAACACTTTGTGTGTGTGTGTGTGTGTGTGTGTAAGAGAGATAATGAGGTATGTGTGTGATTGTGGAGCTCATCTCTGTGGGAAGTAGGAGAAAATCTGAAGAGTGGAGATCAGTGATGTGATGTATCTAGAACAGAGAAGAGTGTAGTGGCTTATATTTGTTTGAAAGAGAAATAGAGCGATGGGGAGACTTTGCAAAGCAGCCATAGTTGATTAATCAATGAAATTGATGACAAAATGCTATCATACAGGCAATCGGTATGTGTACATATGATCTGCATATGATACGTATGTGTTCTTTTTGTTGTTTATTCTTGATGAACAATTGAACCCACCATCGCTGAAGACGCAATGTGGGTCTCTTCTATGCTCTGGGGTCAAGATGGTAAAATGATCCACTTCCCATCAAAAAAAAAAACCGTAGAATCACTGAAGACCTAGGTTTTTTTCAAATCCCTGGCACATGACATTTAAACTTGACAATTTCAGTCTCTCTTTTGTGGGTTGTTACACTTGGTGTTTTAGTGTACCAGAATCGACAGCTATATTGATGGTGTACCTCGTTCTGGATAACTCTCATCACAGAACAGCTTGGTATTGTGCATAGACAGTGTTTTGTCACCAAAAACACTTGGAAAAGACCAAAATAAAAAATAGCAATTTTTAATTCTTTCAAATGCCTTCCGGATTTGCCTTGGTGTTCTCCTGGAAGAGCTGGAGAAAGTGTCTGGGGAGAGGAATGTCTGGGCATCATTGCTTGGACTGCTGCTCCCTGTGACCCCGTCTCGGATAAGATGAAATCTAGGAAAAATCAAGATAGTCACAGAAAGTAGTCAAGTGAGAAAGAGGTACGATGTCTCTTAAAGACATCCAGGGACTTGGCAGTTCTGCCATTGAAGGTTGGTTCATTTTACCATCTTGGTGCAAGAACAGAGTGGAGTTTTAAGAGACCTACCTTACATGTTATGGGATCTTGGTACCCGAAGTAACTGATAAAAGAAACTGATTAAAAAGATGTAAGGAGCTTAGTAGTAGAATCAGAAGAAAAAGTTTGATGGGGCAGTGCTGGCTTGGTGGTTACTGTGTTGGGCTGATTCCAGGGTTTGATTCCCAGCACCACCTAGCCACTACTGTGGGCCCTTGAGCAAGGCCTTTAACCCCCAATTGCAATGGATAAGAGCGTCTACCAAATGCTGTGATTGTAAATGTTAGTTTGTCCAGCTACTTTGCACCCAAGCTATTTTGGGTCTTTTGGGCAGTGTTAATCTCCTAAACATTAAAATTCTACACATCTACATGACTTCAAATTGTTTGCCCACTTATTAATGTGCTTCACTCTACTCAGCAGTTGTCAGAGTTGTAGCCAACTGAGAACCATGTTTCTCTTGCTGTGCTAGATCTTGACTATAAAAACAAACCAGGGACAACAGTTTATTCAGACACCTGCTGTCTGCCCATCCATCCACACCATTGTCTCTACAAACTGTGAATTCTGCCTGGAATCAACTTTAAATCTGTCCCAAACAAGGACACCGTTGACTCTTATTGTCTACCGACCAACAGAAAGTGTCCTTTGCAGTTAACCAGCATGAGACACTTCGATCATCCTTGCCATGAATCAATGGCTGGTAGCATGGAATTGGAGAAACATTGTGCAGGTCAGAAAGAAAAGGTGAAAACGAAAAGGTCAACACACACAAATATACACAAAAATCTTTGTGGCATACTAGCGAGGAGCCGTGTTAGACGAAACCTGATTTAGAGTCACGACTGAGAAACAAGCAAAGCTGAACCAAATATCCAATTACTTACAAAAACCTATAATACCACACAGCATGTACAAAATAGCCATAGTTCACTGTTTCACTGAGATATTTCAAGATAACACATTGCCTAAACTGTTAAG
This sequence comes from Pseudolaguvia tuberculata, assembly GCA_026260255.1. Lineage (NCBI taxonomy): Eukaryota > Metazoa > Chordata > Actinopteri > Siluriformes > Sisoridae > Pseudolaguvia > Pseudolaguvia tuberculata. The sequence continues at coordinate 4,674 of JAOTRA010053865.1, read as the reverse complement.
ATGTTTGGAGTAGGACACTCCTGCAGTGAAGTAATGAAAAGTCAAAATACGGCCAGAGTAAAAAGGGTGTGTTGTTCCAAGACTAATTTATTGCTTTAGGATGCCTTCATAGGGCATTGATGATGGAAAGACACTTTTTATATTGCCTTTATAGTATATAGAATATGTACACACACTCATGGATGTACTTAACCCTAACCCTTAATCCTGACCCTAACCCTGTGTCTACTGATGTTGGGAATTGGTCTACCCGAGGTGTATAGTTTGGGACACGTCCTCAGTACCCTACTAATGAAAAGAAACTTTCATTGATCTGTTTGTTTCCCAGATAATAAATATAGTGTTCTGTTCAGTCACCTCCAAAGTGGACTAGTTAAGATGAGACATTTGTTATGCCGTTTATGTGGTGTTAATACTAAATAGGGAATTTATTTAAGAAGTGCCCAAGGCTACACGTCCTACTGTTATACCCTCCCCCATATTGATTCTTTCTTCAAACATGTTTATAATATGAAGAGAATAATCTTCTATCTGCCCACTTACTCATTCGGAATCTCAGTGGGAGAAGGAACCTTGAGGAAAACATTCCAGAAGAGCAGTGGGAGGAGATTTGTACAGACCACATCCTTCTGTGCCAGACATCAACTCAATCACTGGACTAAAGTAATATATGTCCGGAAGTAGATCTCTGACTACCACCAGGCAACCATTGTTTTATTTCTGCCCAGTTCAACACATATCTTGAAAATATTATCTAGTTCCCAGGATTCACAATAAACCTTTTGGCTTATTCAGAAATACAACATGCAACACCCTTTCTACATTTCTGGTTGTGCCCAAATATAAGATATGATTTGTTGCACTTCTTAAACAATGATCCCCCAAATTGCTAGAGCTTTCCTTTGTAGGCTTTTAAACAGCTGATTATACTGTACATCCCCTCAGACAGTAATTTCTCGCCTTTCTCAATATGTTAATTATTTATTATAATTACATTGATTTAAGAAGGTCGCTTCATTTCTTTTCACCCTTCATAGTATTTGTTGTTTTTCAATGACAAGCTGTTCAATGCTCTTTATTTGACTATCACTATAGTAACGCATCATCCTTGCTGTGCCCTTGTTGTTATTGTTAGTATGTCTATAATTCCTTTAAAGTAGCCAACTGGAAGAGGTCCCGACCCCTCAGCGAGGTTTATGAGAATTAAGGAGAACGATTGTACTGCTTTAGCTAATTTTATCCATGATCCACTGGTTGAATGAGTCTCACCGATTGTTGGCTCACAGCAAGAAGGTAACGGATTTGATACCTGTGTGTTCTCCCTTTTGTGGGTTTACTCCCAGTTACTAAGTTTCCTCCAACAGTCCAAAGACATTAGATGAATTAGTGTGAAGTATGAGTGTGTAATCGGCATAAAATATCCCCTCGATGTTGGCGTTTAAAAAGTGAATATATAAATAACTTTATATTAGCTGCTGCTTCTTAATGCTGTAATTAGATTTCTGGGCAACCAAACATGGGCTCAGGCAGGATGTTGGAAGTTTTACTAGCCTGGTGGGCTAGATAATGAATTTGTCTAGCCCTGAATAGTGAAAAAATAGGAGTGATTTGGAATTTGTCCATACTGTTTATTTGATTACATGATTAACAAACCATGCAAAGAGCCAAATCTATTTCTCCTGTGATGTGGCATTGGTAAAATGGACGATGTGTATTTTGAGACATCGTTCTGATGGCGTTTCATTGCTCTGTGTAGTAAATAGGCTTGGTTTAGGGCACGTCCATAGAGTGTATAACTGAATCTCGAGTCAAGCATGCGTTAAATTAAATACATTACAGAAAATGTGTCACTCTGTGCCTCATAATGCTGATGTTTTGATGTAGTAAACACCATGTGGTGATTGGGGTAAAATCTCAATTCGCTTTCAAGTCATGTGACCAGCTATAAGGAGGATGATAACATAGGTAATGCTTAGCTGTGACTCCTTTAGTGCTGTCAATTGTCAGATTTTCTTTTTAAAGAGGTATGCACTGGTCTCTCCAGTGGCCAGAATGCATCATCTTCCAATTAACACTCCAACGCCATAACCACCGAGCTATCACTTCCTCAGAGATTCCTGATTAGATGCCAACACCCATAGTTTTTTCTGCAGGAAATCTAGAATCACTGGGTGTTGTAGTGGGTGGCATCATTAGCAAGTTAAAACCGCCACCATTTTTTCCCACTATATCAGTGATGCCTGGATAAGAGCAAAAGTATGGTTCTTGCCCAAATCCTTTCGTGGCAAGATCGCAGGTGTGGATGTGTCAGGTCATGTGATGAGCTGGCTTGCCAGTGAGGTGGAGAGACTATCTTGGCCTGCAACTTCTGACCAGGAAGGGAAACAGTCTTGTGTGTTACCTCAACGGAGGCAGTACAGTGGCTAAGTGGTTAGCATTGTTGACTCGCAGCATGAACGTCCTGGGTTCAGTTTCCTGGCAGGGATTTTTCGGTGTGTACCTTTCATGTTGATATGCTTGTGTGGATTTACTTCGGCAAATCTTAGCCCTGGAGGATTAGGTTATCCTACAGTGTTTTGCGCTAATCCTAAACAAAGTTACAGGTAGGTGGCGCTAAACTCTGCAGGACACCAAGATTTGGCCCAGCTCTGGTCTAACCGATTTTCCCCTCAAGCTGAGAGAATTTTTGACAGAAGCTGTATAGATTGTCTGGTTTCTTCTGAATCCCTTCGCCCTTTCCATTATCCCTTTTAGGTGATCTTTGGTGTAATACCAGCAATAACGGATTCTGACTTTTGTGTAGCTCATCCCAGTGATTACTTTCCACTTACAACTGGATTGAACGAGTCACATACAATGAAGTAGCACAGATTGCTTTTACTTTAAGAGGAAACTCCCTCCCACATCAGTCAGTCCTGTTCTTATTTGCTTCATTACTTTTCTAATTGTAATTACAGCTAACCGTCTGTCCTTGCAGCTGACGCTCGGATCATAACAATAGCTTTAATTCAACCTGCGTTAGTACTGCTCTGAGGCATGCAACAGGCACCGACTGCTAATCAGTCACAGTTTATCTGGGATTTCATGGGGTGGGAATCTTAAGGTACTTTACAAACCATTCCGATTCTAGGAGTCACAATTTGATTCAGAATCAACTCCTAATCTAGACTTTCATTTATTCATCTTCCTACCCGCTTATTCCCTAATTCGAAGTCACTGGGATCTGCTTGAATCTATCCCTGTGCACCCTGTGTGAGAGGCAGGGGTACATCCTGGACAGGCTGCCAGTCCATTGCAGGGCCACTCATAGATGAATAACCACAACTTTTCAGAATTTCAGTGGAAACATTACTACTTGCTCGGTGGTCGTTTGAGTGAAACCCTTTTCTTCATTTAGCCCACCTTGGAAGGTTGGGGTCAGGGCACAGGGTCAGCTATGAGCTGGAGAAGGAAAAGTTTAAAGGTCCTACTCAAGGACCCAAAGGTGGCAGACTTGACAATGGTGGGGCTTGAACCCAGCTCTTCCTGGTCTCGCAATAAACAACTCAGCACCTTAACCATTATAACCACCACTTAATGTGTATCTAAAAACATTGTTTAACACAAGATCTAGTTAAAATAATAATTATGTTAACGCAATGCTGTCGTCGCTTTTATATCGGGCTTGGATTACGTTGGGCATACATCACCGCAAAATTGAGCTATGCTTAGCAGACCTTAACAGTCGCTACGGGATGGACAGTGTTTTAACCCGTCTTAACCAATAAGCAAACCCTTTCCCCATTCTGCATCTTATATACGCATTTCCCCTTAAACACATAATATAAATTGTGTGAAATTGGTGTGATTGCATTCATAAACCAGCAGGACATTTAAGTGTGTTTTATGTGTAATTCTTTATTATTCCCTACAACATCAATGCATGAGAATCTGCACAGAGCAAAAGCGCCTTTGTCGCAAACATTGTAACTGTATCAAAATACTGTTATGTCTGTTGACCTCGATTTCTGGTTGAAAGTTGACTGTCAAATACATATCATACTATGCATGTGTTTTGTTGCTAAGCTTTTTGCTTGGGATAGAAGAACAAACTTGTATTTTACAGCATATCACAGTAAAAAAACTCACATTTCTCATTAGAACGCCGGGGTCAGCGCAGGGGTGGTTTTAATAGGGTACCCTGGAGCTGAGAGGGTTAAGGGCCTTGCTCAAGGGACCAAAGTGACAGTGATAATTGAGACAGGTGGTTCAATCCCCTGCACTAACTCAAACCCTTAACTGTTGAGCAACCACGACCCCTGCCCCACCTTGTGATGTTTAGAAGACCCCAAAAATTACAATAACATTAGTTTGTGCCAGGAAAATCGAGCTACACTGTCTGCCCTATTGGCTTCCTCATAAACTTATGTAAGGTTTTCTTGCTTAGATTTCTGTACCTTCTATTATATTAAGCTTTTGTATTAAACTCTTTATATTAAATTTTTGATTTTTTTCCGTCCACAAATCAAATATTTGTCAGTTTCTTTTACGTTACTAGCATTTTAAAGTGCTTGTCCAGAGCAACTTATATTTATCTCATGTTTTGAATTTGGCTAAGCATTTCAATTCAATTCAATTCAATTCAATTTTATTTGTATAGCACTTTTTACAATAGTTATTGCCTCAAAGCAGCTT
>JAOTRA010053842.1:0-18203 GCA_026260255.1 Pseudolaguvia tuberculata | reverse complement strand
ATACACACATACCTGCATATGAGCTTAAGTGTCATTGGTCCTTTTTGACATTGGTGACACATGACATATCAACTCTCCACAAGGTTTAGGAGTTTGTAAGGTCACACACTGAAGTTGGACGAGAAGTTCTGGCTCTCAGTCCCTGATTTAATTCTGTCGGGTTGAGGTCAGGATTCTGTGAAGGCCAGTCAAGTTCATCAACACCAGACTTTATGGACCTTGCTTTGTACACTGGTGCATAGTCATTTTAGACGAGGAAGGGGCAGGCTCCAAACTGTTCCCACAAAATAGGGAGCATGAAATTGTCCAAAATGTCTTGGTAGGATGAAGCTTTCAGAATTTCTTTTACGGGAAATAAGAGGATAAACCCAGCTCCTGAAAAAACAACCACACTATAATATCCTTTCCACCAAACCCAGACTCATCCATTGGATTGGCAGATGAAGAACCACAATTCAGAACTCCGGAGAGCATGTCTCCATTGCTCTAGAGTCCAGAGCTTTGCATTGCAAATACTTTTGGCAATATAATGTATATATGCAGTGGGGCAAAAAAGTATTTAGTCAGCCACCAATTGTGCAAGTTCTCCCACTTAAAAAGATGTGAGAGACCTGTAATTTTTAATCAAAGGTATAATTCAACTTTGAGAGACAAAATGAGTAAATCCAGAAAATCACATTGTATGATTTTTAAAGACTTTAATTGCAAATTATGTGGAAAATAAGTATTTGGTCACATACACCAGGCTGGAAAGATTAAATCTGCAATAGGTAAGCAGCTTGGTGTGAAGAAATAAACTTATTAGAAAATGGAAGACATACAAGTCCACCTATAATCTCCCTTGATTTGGGCTCCATGCAAGACATCAACCTTTGGTGTCAAAACTAGTAAAAAAATAAATAAACAGAACCACACAAGGGGACCTAGTGAATAACCTGCAGAAAGCTGAACCCAAATTAAGAAAGGCTACCAACAGTACTACGCTGCCAGGCAGTGCCAGATGTGTTTCCCTGCTTAAGCCAGTTCCTGTCTAAGCCCGTCTGAAGTTTGCTAGAGGGCATTTGGATGTTCCAGAAGAGGATTGGGAGAACCCAGCCATTAGGGTGCATCCTTAGTGCCGGGCGCAAGCCCAGATAAATGGGGAGGGTGGGCTTTATGAAGGCCAAATCAAATATGCGGATCACAAAACAGAATCTCATACCGGATCGGTTAACAACGACCGCCACATTTACTGTTAGCCGACAGGGTACCGGTGGAAATTGGGCTACTGCTGGCCAAAGGAGAAGAAGAAGAGGAGGAGTCGTCTACAGAGACAGCAGGCAAAGGAGAAGTGTGGGAGAGTGGAGGTTCTGGTGGGTACTTTAAATGGTGGTACTATGACTGGTAAAAAGAGTTAGCTGACATGATGCAGCATAGAAAGGTGGATGTGTTGTGTGTTCAGGAGACCAGGTGGAAAGGGAGTAAGGCGAGGAACATTGGTGGTGGATTTTAAGGGCGAGACGGTGTCCATCCCACTCGGGAAGGGGCTGCTGTCTTGTCATGCAACATAGCCCATAGGCTTAGGACAGGCCTAGTTAATCGCAGAGGTGGTCAGGTAAGTCCAACCATCTGCTTGCTGCTTAGAGTCGTCATCCAGCCACCTAGGAATTTTAATATTTAGACTGTGTCTGTTTCCCGACCTAAACATAGGTTTAGAAATGATCAGAAAGTGAGTCTTAATAATCTAATTAATGTAGTCACATCTAACATAGAACCTGCTGCTCACACAGCCCGCTCCTCTGATCTGAAGTTTGGATTATTAAATATTAGATCTATTGCATCTAAATCCCTTATTGTTAATGAAATGATTACAGATCAGAAGTTTGATGTCCTGTGTTTTACAGAAACCTGGACTAAGCAGAAGGAGTATGTAGCATTAAATGAAGCGAGTCCCCCAGCATACAGCTACATACATCAGCCTTGTCTAATCGGTAGAGGTGGAGGCTTAGCCGTAATTTGTAATAATAGTTTAAAGATTGCCCTGTGATGGACTGGCGACCTGTCCAGGGTGTACCCTCTGCCTTTCGCCCTATGTGTGCTGGGATGGGCGCAGCAGACCCCCGTGACCCCGGATTCGGGAATAAGCGGGTAAGAAGATGAATGAATGAATGAATGAGTTTAAAGATTATACAAAAAAACGGAATATAATTTTAACATTTGAAATTCTTTATAGTAAAGTAACATATGCAATGGCAAACAATAACCAGAGTCAGTCTATTCAAATAATTATTATTTACAAACTACCAGGACCATACTCTGAATTTCTTAAAGAATTTGCAGATTTTGCATCGAACCTGGTGGTCTCTGTTGTTAGAGCACTAATTGTTGGCGATTTTAATATTCATTTCGAAAATACAGGCGACCCATTAAAGATGGCATTTTCTATACTCGACTCAATCGGAGTCAATCAGTGTGTTATAGGACCCACACATAAAGCAGGTCACACTTTAGACTTGATATTATCCTTTGGTATAAATGTAGTGAATGTAGAGATAATCCCACAGTGTGAAATAGTCTCTGATCACTGTCTCATTTCGTCTAAAATATCCCTCAGTCAGAATGTACACGTAGCCCCATGTTACCGCATGAAATGTACATTAACACCTAAGACTTCCCAAAATTTTGTAAATCGTCTCCCAGATTTATCCACCAAGATTGGATCACATGAAACTCGACCAGGCAATGGATTACCTAGAATCTACTCTGCGTTATACCTTAGATAGCGTAGCTCCAGTTAAAAGGCAATTAGTTAAAGAAAAAAAGCCAGCACTTTGGTTTAATAATCATACACGTTCTCTAAAACAGAGCACTAGAAAAATAGAGCGAAAATGGCGGCGGACAAGATTATTAGTATATCAGACAGCATGGAAGGAGAGCCTCCTGGCTTATTAAAAAGCTCTTAGTAAGGCCAGAACAGCCTACCTCTCCTCCCTTATAGAAAATAACAGGAATAATCCCAGGTTCCTGTTAAACACTGTAGCAAAATTAACTAGAAATCGGACCACCACTGACATCTCCACCACTACAGCCTGCAGTAGTGAGCATTTCAGGAACTTCTTTGATGACAAAATTGTGAAGATTAGGAAGACAATTCAGATGGCTTAGATAGTTCTTTTAACTAGCGCAGATGATTTAGAATGCGCTACACTTTTCGAGAATTTCTGTCCCATAGAAGAGACAGATAATTTTACTCATCTCTTCTGTAAAATCATTAACATGTATATTAGATCCGATGCCAACCCAATTCTTTAAGCAAGTGCTTCTGTCTGTAACAGAACCCCTACTGAAAATAGTTAATACTTTACTCAGCATTGAGTATGTCCTTAAATCATTTAAATTAGCAGTGATACAACTTCTAATTAAGAAACTTGACCTCGACCCTAGTAAGGTGTCAAATAACAGGCAGATTTCGAACCTTCCTTTTATTTCCAAAATCTTTGAAAAAGTAGTAGCACAGCAGTTATGTTCGTATCTACTTATCACAGCACTGAGACGGCACTTTTCAAAGTAATAAATGATCTGCTATTGGCCTCTCTTTCCTATTTCTATTGGATCTTAACGCAGCTTTTGACACTATAGATCATAACATTCTCCTAAATAGATTAGAGAAAGTAGTGGGTATGAAAGAGACGCCCTTGCCTGGCTCAGGTCTGTCAGAGTGGGTGGGGGGAGCAGGATCGGGAATGAAGAGCGCACCCAAACGCAGAATTGGTGGATTTAAGTTGTTCATTTATTAAGTAGAAAGGCAAAAAATATAAATTAAACAACAACAAGATCTAAACCAAAGAGAAATACCGAAAACCGGACATGACAAGACTTGACTGACGAGACGAGACGAGACGAAAACATGAACATGAACTTGAGCTTAGAAAGAAATTCAGGAAAAAAGGCGAAAGGCGAGAGATAATCCAACTGAGGTCTAGGAGAAGGCTGCCGGCTTATAACACACACACGAATCAGCGCTGGAGACGCTCATTCCAGAGGAGGACGTGACAGTACTCTCACTCTATGAACGCCTCCAGGCGTTACCCTAGGGACCCCTCCGGGAGAAAAGAGGCGCAAGGCCGAGAACCAGGACATGACGATAGAGGAGAACCTGAACCTGACGAGAAAGGGGGAACCCAAACCTGACCTGTGCATGACGAGAAAGAAGGAACCTGAACATGACGAAAAAGGGGGAACCTAAACCTGACCTAACCATGACGAGAAAGGGAGAACCTGGACCTGACCTGACCATGACGAGAAAAGGGAAACCTGGACCTGAACTAACAAGAAAGGGGGAACCTGGACCTGATGAGAGAGGGGGAACCCTGGACCTGACCAAGAAAGGGGGAACCTGGACCTGACCTGATGAGAAAGGCGGAACCTGGGCCTGACCTGATGAGAAAGGAGGAACCTGAACCTGACCTGATGAGAAAGGGGGAACCTGGGCCTGACGAGAAAGGGGAAACCTGAACCTGACCTGACGAGAAAGGGGGAACCTGGGCCTGACGAGAAAGGGGGAACCTGAACCACACCTGATGAGAAAGGGGGAACCTGACTTGACGAGAAAGGGGGAACCTGACCTGACGAGAATGGGGGAACCTGAACCTGACGAGAAAGGGGGAACCCAACCTGACGAGAAAGGAGGAACCTGAACCTTACCTGATGAGAAAGGGGGAACCTGAACCTGGGCCTGACGAGAAAGGGGGAACCTGGGCCTGATTAGAAAAGGGGAACCTAGGCCTGACGAGAAAGGGGGAACCTGAACCTAACCTGAACTGACCCGACAGGAAAGGGGGAACCTGAACCCGACGAGAAAGGGGTCACCTTAACCTGACCTGACGAGAAAGAAGGAACCTGAACCTGACCTGATGAGAAAGAGGGAACCTGAACCTGGGCCTGACAAGAAAGGGGAAATCTGGGCCTGATGAGAAAGGGGGAACCTGGGCCTGATGAGAAAGGGGGAACCTGAACCTGACCTGAACTTACCCGACAGAAAAGGGGTAACCTGAACCCGACGAGAAAGGGGTAACCTGAACCTGATCTGATGAGAAAGGGGGAAGCTGGACCTTACCTGAACTGACTAGAGAGGCTGGAACCTGAACCTGGCCTGAACTGACGAGAAAGGGGGAACCTGAACCTGGCCTGAACTGACGAGAAAGGGGGAACCCGGACCTGACCTGACCTGACGAGAAAGGGGGAACCCGGACCTGACCTGATGAGAAAGGCGGAACCTGGGCCTGACCTGATGAGAAAGGAGGAACCTGAACCTGACCTGATGAGAAAGGGGGAACCTGGGCCTGACGAGAAAGGGGAAACCTGAACCTGACCTGACGAGAAAGGGGGAACCTGGGCCTGACGAGAAAGGGGGAACCTGAACCACACCTGATGAGAAAGGGGGAACCTGACTTGACGAGAAAGGGGGAACCTGACCTGACGAGAATGGGGGAACCTGAACCTGACGAGAAAGGGGGAACCCAACCTGACGAGAAAGGAGGAACCTGAACCTTACCTGATGAGAAAGGGGGAACCTGAACCTGGGCCTGACGAGAAAGGGGGAACCTGGGCCTGATTAGAAAAGGGGAACCTAGGCCTGACGAGAAAGGGGGAACCTGAACCTAACCTGAACTGACCCGACAGGAAAGGGGGAACCTGAACCCGACGAGAAAGGGGTCACCTTAACCTGACCTGACGAGAAAGAAGGAACCTGAACCTGACCTGATGAGAAAGAGGGAACCTGAACCTGGGCCTGACAAGAAAGGGGAAATCTGGGCCTGATGAGAAAGGGGGAACCTGGGCCTGATGAGAAAGGGGGAACCTGAACCTGACCTGAACTTACCCGACAGAAAAGGGGTAACCTGAACCCGACGAGAAAGGGGTAACCTGAACCTGATCTGATGAGAAAGGGGGAAGCTGGACCTTACCTGAACTGACTAGAGAGGCTGGAACCTGAACCTGGCCTGAACTGACGAGAAAGGGGGAACCTGAACCTGGCCTGAACTGACGAGAAAGGGGGAACCCGGACCTGACCTGACCTGACGAGAAAGGGGGAACCCGGACCTGACCTGAACTGACGAGAAAGGGGAAACCTGGACATTATGAGAAAAGGGGAACCTGAGCTACCTGAACTGCCCTGACGAAGAAGGGGAACCTAAACCTGACAAGAAAGAAGAAAACTGACCAGGACCTGACGAGAGAGGGGAACCTGAACCTGACGAGAAAGGGGAACCCGAACCTGACCTGAGCATGACTTGAAAGAGGGAACCTGAACATGAAAAGGAATTGGGAACCTAAACCTGACCTAACCATGACGAGAAAGGGGGAACCTGGACCTGACCTGACAAGAGAGGGGGAACATGGTCCTGATGAGAAAGGGGTAACCCTGGACCTGATGAGAAAGGGGAACTTAGACCTGACCTGATGAGAAAGGGGGAACCTGGGCCTGACGAGAAAGGGGGAACCTGACCTGACGAGAAAGGGTTAACCTGAACCTGACCTGACAAGAAAGGGAGAACCCAACCTGATGAGAAAGGGGGAACCTGAACCTGGGCCAGACGAGAAAGGGGGAACATGGGCCTGACGAGAAAGGGGGAACCTAAACCTGACAAGAAAGAAGGAAACTGACCTGAGCATGACAAGAAAGGGGGAAACTGACCTAAGCATGACGAGAAAAGGGGGAACCAGAGCTGACCTGAACGTGGTGAAAAAGGGGGAACCAGGGCTGACCTGAACGTGGCGAGAAAAGGAGAACCAGACCTGAACATAGCAAGAAAGGGGGAATGAGAGCTGACCTGAGCTAACCTAACGAGAAAAAAGGGGAACCTGACATGACGAGAAAATAAGGGGAACCTGAAATGAGACGAGAAAAAATGGGGAACCTGACATGAGACGAGAAAAAAGGGGGAACCTGACCTGACATGAGATGAGAAAAAAGGGGAACCTGACTTGACATAAGACTAGAAAAAAAGGGGAACCTGACCTGACATGAGATGAGAAAAAAGGGAAACCTGACCTGACATGACACGAGAAAAAAGTGAAACCTGACCTGACATAAGACGAGAAAAAAGGGAAACCTGACCTGACATGACATGAGAAAAAGGGGGAACCTGACCTGACATGACACGAGAAAAAGGAAGAACCTGACCTGACATGACAAGAGAAAAAGGGGGAATCTGACCTGACATGACACGAGAAAAAGAGGGAACCTGACCTGACATGACATGAGTAAAACAGGGAACCTGACATGACATGACATGAGAAAAAGGGGGAACCAGACCTGACATGACATGAGAAAAAGGGGGAACCAGACCAAACATGACAAGAAAAGGGTGACCCAGACCTAGCATTACGAGAAAAGGGGAACCAGACCTAGCATGACGAGAAAAAGGGGAAACATGAGCACACAGAACAAGAAATAACCTAGATATGAAAATGAGATATGGCAACACAACTAATTGAACTAAAAAAAACTTGAGGCTGAGACTATAAGCAAAACGAAAAACAGCAAACACAGAAGATAAGAATAAATAAATACTCAGCCAGAAAGCATAGAAGGAAAATTGGGGGTCCCGGTTCATGAATAATCCGATACCCAAAAATGGTAGGATCGAGGGGAGGCTTCCCAGCCTCCGTGACAGGAACAGAACGAGGCTTTCCAGCCTCCGTGACAGGAACAGAACGAAGCCTCCTAGCCTCCTTGACAGGAACCTAGGTCATATAGTGTCAGGCAGACGCTCCTCAACCACCTCTGACCCCAGCAGGCACATCTCGGGGTGGGCCAGAAAGACCAACGCCTCCACTGGAGTGAGGAAGTCGCATGTGGTGAGGAGATAAGCCAAAAGGTAGAGGATGTCCTCCCTGAGACGTTGGTCCTCGTCCCAGGCTTGGGCTACCCAGTCCAGTGTACTCCCTGTTAAGCTCACAAACACCAGCCCACACTTGCTCCTGGGCATGGTGTAATCGTGCAGCTGGGATAGAAAAAATGCCACGCACTCCCGCACGAACCTCCGACACTTACCGCGGCGGCCGTCATATCTCCGTGAGAATGCGATCAGGGGGGCTCCTGCCAATCTGCTGGGTGCGAGCTTGGTTGGATTATTCTGTCAGAGTGGGTGGGGGGAGCAGGATCGGGAATGAAGAGCGCACCCAAACGCAGAATTGGTGGATTTAAGTTGTTTACTTATTAAGTAAAAAGGCAAAAATAAAAAATAAAACAACAAGATTTAAACCAAAGAGAAAAACCGGACGTGACGTGACTTGACTGACGAGACGTTACGAGAACATTAACATGAACTTGAGCTTGGAAAGACATTTAGGAAAAACAGGCAAAAGGTGAGAGATAATCCAACGAAGGCCCAGGAGAAGGCTGCCGGCTTATAACAAAGGTGAATCAGCGCTAGACAAGACTCAGCTGCGCCCTGGAGACGTTCATTCCAGAGGAGGACATGATAAGGTCCATTTAACAGACCGCTATTAGTTTGTAGATTTAAATGGTGACCACTCGAAGCGCACACGCCTTAAGTATGGGGTTCCCCAGGGTTCGGTGCTCGGTCAGCTAATTTTTTCATTATATATGCTCCCACTAGGGAACTTAATCTGTAAATATAATGTGAAGTTCCACTGTTACGCCGATGTCACACAGCTGTACATTTCAGCTTGACCGGATGCGGAACGTCAGTTAGATAAAATAGAATTATGTGTTAATGACATAAGAAACTGGATGTTAAGCAACTTCCTGCTGCTCAATCCTGAAAAAACAGAGGTCTTTTACTAGGACCGCAGGTAGCCAGAAATAAGTTTTCTGATCTCACTTTAACACTTGATTTTCTGTCTGTAGCATCAAGTGCAACAGTCAAAGACTTGGGTGTGATCTTCGATTCCAATCTTAAATTTTATGCCCATATAGATAATAGTACTAAAATAGCATTTTTTCACCTTAGGAATATCGCTAAAATTAGGAATATTCTGCCATTAAATGATGCAGAAAAATTAGTCTATGCCTTCATCACGTGAAGGTTGGATTATTGTAACGCTTTTTTCTGGATGTCCAGCAAAGCTTAATAAATAAACTTCAGTTAGTTCAGAACGCAGCAGTGAGAGTCTCTACTAGGACCAAGAGAATCAAACATATCACCCCTGTTCTATCCACAGTGCATTGGCTCCCGGTGAGATTCCGTATAGATTTTAAAATACTACTTTTAACGTATAACGAACTAAATGGTCTCGCACCTCAGTACCTTAGTGATCTGGTGGTGCCCTATGTTCCTCCACGCCCACGCCCAAATGATGCGGGCTGTCTGTCAGTGCCACATGTGAATAAAGTTACAGCAGGGGGCAGAGCTTTTTCATATAATGTCCCAAAATTATGGAAGTCTTCCTGATTGTGTCCAAGAATCAGGCACAGTCTCAACATTTAAGTCTAGGTTAAAGACCCATTTATTCAGTCAGGCATTTCAGTGTTAGTCCTCTTTAGATAAAGGAGCAGATCCCGGGGACTCATAGATATTGAGTATTATGGTGATCTAATGCTGTTTGGATGCTGTCATCCGGACTCTTACCTATCACTCAGTTGTCTTCAATGGTGGTCTGGTTGCCTTACATATCAGGTATCCCTCATGTCTGTGCCTCCCTCTGGTTCCCCTTTTAGTTAGACTGTACTAGTTAGTTTGGCCGGAAACCTTTCCTGCACTGAACTGTATCAGTATCTTACAACCTCAATACCATTTATACAATATATAACCCTTTTTTCTCCACTAATCCCTCCCTCTTCTGTCGAGGTATACGTGCCGCCCCACCGTGTTGGATCGGGAGCGTCGTGTATCGGCTTGGTCATCACATCTCCGTGATGACTTCGGACGTCACCCCATTTCCAGCCACCTGAACTGTTTTCCCTCACACATACACAAACATACTTATACATTAATTTCTGTTCAACCCAAATGAGGATGGGTTTCCTGTTGAGTCTGGTTCCTCTCAAGGTTTCTTCCTAATTCAACCCTAGGGAGGTTTTCCTTGCCACTGTCGTCTCGGCTTGGACGTCAGGGAGAAACTCATCATTCATCTATTTATCATTCATTATGTAAAGCTGCTTTGAGGCAATAACTGTTTTAAAAAGTTCCTTACAAATAAAATTGAATTGAATATTCCTGTTCTTTTGGTTTTTAAAAAAAAGAAAAAAAATCTGGGTTTTTTTCCGGGTCTGCGATTAAAATCATTGATGAAAAGCTGGTCCAAATACCCATATGGCATTCTATGTTGCACAAGTAGCACTGTTTACTCGATGATGTCCAACTTGAGAAAATTTCTTTGTCATGGCTGCTCCTAAAACCCCTCTTATTCTTGGCTACCTGTGGTTACGCGCTCATGACCCTGTCATGTCATGCAAAGAGGAAATAAAAACCTCAAATGGTCCAAGCCCTATCGAATAAACTGTCTGAAGAAGCCCCTAAACTCACACCCTGCTTTTCTTTTTTTTTTAGCAGAGGTTTTTTGTAAGATGAAAGCCTCAAAGTTACCAACACTTCTTAATATCAACTGTAGTATTGAACTTCTAGCCAACACCAGCCCACCTAAGAACCATATTTATCCATTATCCAGACCCGAGTCCGAAGTCTTGGACAAATACATTAAAGAGGCACTTAGTCATGGTCACATCCGCCTTTCCACTTTACCTGCTGCATTGGGCTTTTTTTTTATTTAGAAAAAGGATGGGAGTCTGTGGCTGTGCATAGACTATCGAGGTCTGAATGACATTACTGTAAAGTTTCTTTATCCCTTGCCTTTGGTGCCTTTAGCCTTAGAACAGCTAAGCGATGCTAAAATTTTCTCTAAACTTGATCTTCGCAGTGCTTACAACTTGATTTGCATACATGTGGATGAGTGGAAAACAGCATTTATCAGCCCCAAACACTACTACAAGTACCTAGAAATGCCTTACAGCCTCTGCAATGATCCTGCAGTGTTCCAATCTTTCATAAATGAATTTTTTTGACATTTGATTAATGCCTGTGTGATAGCATACATTGATGACATTTTGATCTACTCTCAGAACCTCTTGTAGCATGTAGCAGATGTTCAGCTGGTATTTCAAAGACTATTAGACAAGAAACTGTACGTGAATGCCAAAAAGAGTGAATTCAACCAGACCAAAATTCAATTTTTAGTTTATTGCATAGTTCGGGGTGTTTCCATGTAACTGGGCAGAGTTGTACGTGACCGGTCTTAGCCAAAAATGATTAAGGATTTACAAAGTTTTTGGGGTTTGCCATTTTTTAATCATCATTAAATCAGAAACTTTAGTAAAGCTTCCCTCCCATTTACCTCTCTCTTAAAGGAAAACCCCTTAAGCTGGTCTGGACTGAGCTGGCTAACAAGGCATTTGAAACTCTCAAGCACTGATTCACAGTCATGTGGGATCGGGAAGAGGAGATTAGAAGGACCAGTAGTCGAGTCACGCACCCTCAAGCCCATTGAGCTGGCTAAAGGCCAGGCCTACTGGGTTTGGGAGCTTCTGGATTCACGTCATTGGATAAATGCTTTGGAATACTTGGTGGACTGGGGGGGTTACACACCATGCTGGGTAAAATCCTGAGACATCCTATATCTGTCTCTTATAAGGGACTTATAGTTATGTGCAAGTTATGTTAAGGCAGTTATGTGCAAAGTATTGTTCGTTCAGGCTCAACTAAGCATTCTCTTTGTTAGTTAGGATAGTTCTTCTTGTATGTCAAGACAAAGTAAAAGTAAAAAAAAACTTCTGAAACTGTCATTTCCACCATATATGACAGCATACAGTGAAATGCAAGATAAGTGCAAGACATGTTTGCCTAATTCTTTGATTTGTATTTCTGTATTCAACTTCAATTTTGCCTACTGATTTGGATTTGCTTGCTTTGGATTTTTTACACCTGCTATTCTTGCCTACTCAACTACTAAGTCTACTGCATTGAGTATCCAGCCAACACCACACCCTTACATTTGAGGATGATGTTGATGATTTAAATGATGTAACGTGGAATTGAGGATGATGAGAAGCAACTGATGCAATCAGTGTTTATGTAACGTGTAATTGAGGATGATGGAAGAGTGGGACACGTTCACAAAGCAGCTGCAGTGAAACTGCTTAATTTTGATCTTTTTCCTGCACACTTGGCAACATTTGTGAATGCTTTGCCTGTTACAGGGCACATAGATATAAATCAGATCTCAGCCACGGTTCACCTCCAAGCAGTCACTACGTGAGCTTTCTATTGAACATGTCTCCTACGTCACCTACGCCATCTTCTGAGGTACATCCCGTTCTTCCTGAGAGGTATGACTACAACCCTGCATTAAGTTTTGAGTTTGTTCATGAATGTCAGGCTTATTTTGAGGTGCAGGAACTGCCTCATAAAGCTATTGAGGCACTGGATTAATTTCCCCGGCCTGTGTGGGCTATGGACTGCCTCTCTATGTCACATTTAAAGACTCTGGATTGTGATTGTTACCCAGGCCCTTCGTTTATTCACAGTCTGTGGAATGTACATGGACCTGGACCTCCATTCTTTGTTTTATCGGTCTGTTTTCTTCACTCTAGTTCGTTATTTTTTATGTTATCCTGTTTTTGTTCTTATCTTCCATTCACTCTTCCTGTTCAGTTCCCGCTCCTATCTCTGTTCCTTTCCCTGCTCCATTCTGTCTCTGTCGTAGTCATTGTTCGCTTCTCGGTCTTTGCTCCTGCCCATTTATGTTCCTTTTGCTGTTTTGTCTGTTTCAGCTACAGTTTGTTTGTTCTTTCCTCTTTTTCTGTCGTAGCCCCTGTCTCTGTTTTTCTCTCCATTTCGGTCAGTCTCTGTCCCAGCCCCTGTCTATACTTTCTGTCTCTGCTCCTGTCTACTTTTGTTCCTTTTTTTTAAATTCACCAAGAAATACAGAGTATGGTCCTGGTGGTCTGTAAATAATAATTAGTGGAATCGACTGACTCTGCTTATTGTTTGCCGCTGCATATGTTACTTTACTAAATAGAATTTCAAATGTGTTAAAACTGTAAACCTGTATCATTATAAATAATGACTACGCCTCTACCTCTACTGGTTAAACGAGACTAAGACTATGGGACATGTTGCACAAGACAGCGGCCCCTTCCCACGTGAGATGGACACTGACTATTCCTAACAGGCCATGCTTACGCTCAAATGTTTGCCAATTTTCAATAAAAGTCAATTAATTAACGGAGCACCACCTGGATATCCAGCAGTTTAGTGACCGTATCCTGCTGTAGGCTATAATCGCCCCATCGCATTGAAATAGGGCCAGAGCATACTACTTCATCAAACATTTCCTTTGCCAAATTTGCACCACCTCTGAAATGATTAGTCAACTTCGATTGGCGATGGTGAAAGTCATTGGCACCGCCATGTTAGCAAACCAATATCTTATCAAACCCCTGTTGGCCTAATGCCTTAATATTAGCCACTATCTCTGTTTATTTAGCAACAGGAATACACTTTACACTACAGCCACTGGAGACACTAATGGTCTGGATAATTTTGCCTGACTAAAGAATCTCCAATAACCAGAGTACCTTTTAAAATCTCAGAGGGTGCATCGCTGAAGAGGGTTGATTTATTCAGCATGCAAGTGAGTGTGCTGTGCACAGACCAACTAGCCTTGGCTTTAGCCTTAGCTTTAGCTTTGGTAAGCGACTATGTTGCTGGATCATTTCCATTTTGCGCCGCTGCAAGGGCTCACACTACTTTAAAATTCTCTAATGTCTGGATGCACTCCCCTAACTTTAAAATCTTCTCAATCAACATGCTAATTAGCACACACCTATCTCATATATACAAAATGCACTGGCAAATTAAAAAGGTATGTCATACTATCTATTAGGTTTTTTGTTAATTTGTTTTGATAATTTTACTTCATCATTCTCATTTCCTTCACTTATTTTACGTATGTTTCCGATTAAATCACTTACATGTTTTTTGTTTAGATATTTGTTTTCTACAATAACTTTTCTGAACAATGAAGTGGAAACAATATTGCAGTATGTGTGTTTGTGCTTATACAAAGAGCACATGTATGCATTGCATGTTAATACGAGGGACTCTGTTGGAACTTGCTGTGTATATTAGTGTATCTCGATGTGTTTGAGTTTGATGGAGTGGGAGTTTAGGAATGACTGTCATGGCTGATTCATCAGTCTCACTCACCTCATGTCAACCCTGTGTGTTGTTGACTTGTTTTTTTAATCTTTCCTCAGGCAAAAACAAACATACACATTGTGACACATCAGCAAGTTACTAGCAGGACGTTGAAAGGATAAACAGAATTAAACAGGACAACCCACATTATTCTGTTTGAATAGTTATTATTATGGAAGTTGTTATTTTTGACCAGTCAAGGACGTACTAACCTTTTCCATTACAAATTAGTGCAAAAATGTGAAATACTGTGTGCCATTTCTAAGCAGTATAAAAGGTATTTTAGGTTTTTGTGTGATTGTCTGTGATCAGCAGAGGCGCCTGATGCGCTCTCTCTGTCACAGGTTGAAAGTCAGCAGAGGACAGTTAAAAAAAGGAAAAAACAACAGCAGTTCCCCAGATCACCACACAATGTTGAATTCTAACAAACTGCTTCCTGCTTAAGGTCGAGGGCGCCATATTAAAGGAAGCCACATGTTAAGGCACATTGCAAAGTATTGTTTGTTTGCACGACATTATTAAGCATGTATCTATGTTTCTGTTTCTTTCTTTGACATCCTGTTATTTGAGTTTGAACACATGCAAGTAGGATCTTCCAAACTCCCTGAAGAAAACTAGCAAAGGCGGCAGCTGCATTTGTGTCTGTATTGCTCATTTTGTGTAGTACTCTTTACTGTACTACTGCATCCAGCTCCCTTACATAAAAAAAACAGTAACATCCATTTAAAAGGTTTATTTAGATTTTTTCTTCAAGACAGACATCCTATGCACCAGGTAAAGAATATTTTATGCTTGCTGTGTGCAGTAATTGGGTAATTGATAGTAAAAGTTTATTTCACTTGTGGATCATTTGAGCTAAAATATGCAGTTAAGAACATGATTGAGTTTAAAAGTCACTACAGGCCCAGATTATCATTTGTATTTGTTGTCATATTTCCAGGCAGAAGCACTGCTGTGTTTCGAACCTTAGTCTCACAGAAGAGATGAATTAAGGAGATGACAAAATCCCCTTAAACTAAACACCCTTGAGTGTTTATCCTTCATGAGTGACAGACACCATCTGTTAATAAAATAACTCACTACCATGGGAGTATCAGGAAAAGAATAAATTTATGCATTATACCCACATTTTCTTTATTTATTAAGAATTGTTTAATGTAAGACATGATCAATGAGTTATGTATCTTTACAATAGCTATGGTGAATGGAAGTATTGTTTTTTTGCTTTCGAATGATTTTCAAAAGTGAAGATGCATTCACATAAAAGTCAGTGGTACTTGAATAATACATCTTCTTGAGCTCTCCAATGTCTTCATATGTCTTTAATACCTTTAAAATAATTCATTAAATATTTAAAAATATTATTTTGTCCCCTTGTGAAAATTTACTGAAAATTAGAATTCATTAATCTTTTTTCCTGCATATTCCCTGATTGGTGGTCACTTGGATCTGCTGGCGCCTATCCCAGCGCACATGGGGTGAGAGGCAGGGGTACACACTGGATGGGTTGCTGGTACATCTCAGGGCAACACACAGACACAACCATTCATAGACACATTCAATGATATGGACAATTTAGAATTACCAATCGACCTAATCTGCATGTTTTTGGACTGTGGTAGGAAACTGGAGCACCCTGAGGAAACCAACGCAAACGCGGGGAGTACATGCACATTCCGGACAAAGATCCCCTGGACCTTCTTGTTGTGAGGCGACCGTGCTATCCACTACGCCACCGTGCCGCCCTTAAAATTAGGTAATAGTAGTAATTGTCAAGTCAACAAATTTACAGTGTAAAGGTATGCACTTAAAAAAAATAATGGCTGAAAATATGAGCCATGATGCCATGCCACTTGCACTGTCTGGCAGTGTTTGGCGTACATGTTTCATTCTCCCCAAATATTCAGCTCTATGCTGACAAACATTTTTCTCCAATTTTTTTTAATGCTTTGTATATAATTTGTATATCCTAGAGTAATATATAGAGTAAATTTTATATTCACACTACATCTTAAAAACATTCAAACAGCCTGTTTCAAATCTAAATATATGCTGTTCCTCCTAACCGCTATTAGAGGGTCTGAATACTGATTGAACTATTTCCTGTTCCGGGTTTTAGGGCATAGCCTCTCTATTTAAACCCGCAAGTAATTAACCTGTGCAATGTATTGTTTATCTATCGGCATGACCTGTTTGCCTGTTTCCTGTTTACTATTTTGGATTTGTTTGCCTGCTGTTTTTGCCTGCCTGTTATCTTGACCTGTCTGCCAGTTTCAAGTTTATACCTTTTGATTACAATTAGGATCTAACTATTTGCCCTCATCTCAGAATTAAACTGTTGAGCTTGAACTAACATGTGGTGTGTTTCTGCATTATTGATTCGTCTAACAATTCCTCTTAGAATACTCTGCCACCCTCGAATCCAGTGGAACGGAATCAGTTTCAGCAGTTACTGCCACGCCCTGCACTGCCACCACTGCAGTGCCATCTACTTCTGGACCGGAGTTTTGCCCTCGCTGTTTTCACTTTGATTTTGTCTTTTTATATAGTTTGGCCTTTCTTTCACTCGATTATTGAGTTTTGTCTGTATTCTGACTTTGTTTTGTCGTTCAGCTTCATGTTTTTTCTGTCCCCTCTTATTTCTCTTATTGCATTTTGGTAGTCCTTTCTGTCTTGCGGTGTTCATATTTTTCAGTCAGTTGTCTTTTTACATTTTGTATGCCACTCGCCGGTTTTGCGAACTGTTTTTTCCCTTTTGCACCAGTTTTTGTGATCAGCTCCTTATACTCTTTTTGCATCCGTTTTGTGGTCAGCATTTTTTGTTCTATTCAGTTTCCCTGTATAAATCCCCCTTCACCATCTGCATCTTGGTTCTTTGTTTGTCTTCCCCTACTCAATGCTCTTGCTATTCTCCTCTGCCCCCGCACCAGCCACTGCTTCCAATTCCCAACAAGGTACACCTGTCTCTTTGCCTGATAAATTTGACGGAGACCCTGAGAGGTGTCGTGGATTTATACGCCAATGACGTAACCTGTTGAAACTCAAGATTCAACAAAAAAAAAAAGTGTGCATGTTTGCTATCTCTTCTGGAATGGCAGCAGGCAGCAGCGGTGTAGGATTCAGATACACGGATGCACACTTCATCGCTCAGCTGCATGATGTATTTGAACACCCAACCGAGGTAAATCTACATCAAGACTGTACTCTGTTCTAGCACCAAGATGGTGGAACGAACTCCCCTTCAATGTAAGAAGAGCTGAAACACTGACTGTCTTTAAAAAACGACCGAAGACTCATCTCTTCCAGCACTACCTACCTGATGGCTAGCATTAAAAAAAAAAACAAAAAAAAAAAACCTCATTTCCAACTTAAGAATTTTTCGGGTTTGCTCACTTGCTTGTAATCCAAGGTACCATTATTGATGAATGTAAGTAGAGACTCAAATCACTTTTGTAAGTCGCTCTGGATAAAAGCGTCTGCCAAATACTGTAAATGTAAATGTAACCTGAGGTTTGGATGTCGCGTTACGGCTGCAACAAGGAACACAGTCAGTAACTGATTATGCCATAACTTTTCAGACACTTAACGCACAAAGTGGAATGGGTGAAGTGGCATTTAAAGCATTTTTTAAAGAAGGATTTAATCTATTGCTACAAGCCGAGCTAGTTTGCAGAGGAGAAAGAGATACATGCTTTGAATTCCTATAATGAGCGGTGCGATTCGATAATTTGTTATGTGGTCACCAATCACCTCCTACTCTAATGCCCCATGAGGCATAAGTGAACAAGGACATATAACCCTCAACGTCACCAGTAGCAGCTGGCTTCTTTTTTGTAGAGAGGATGGATGGAAGCCAGTTACTTAGAACATGAGTAGTATTAACATGCACTTTCTGTCACTTTTTGATTTATGACCTTCCTCATTGTCAAAGACTGAAGGAGAAATTTTGTGGGCAACTGCTATTGATTTATAGATGTATTTTTCTCCGGACTCAGCAAC
>JAOTRA010053837.1:0-18208 GCA_026260255.1 Pseudolaguvia tuberculata | reverse complement strand
TTTATGGATGTGGTGAAGGAAGATATGCAGGTAGTTGGGGTGAAAGAGGCAGATGTAGCGGACAGTGTAGTGTGGAGGAGAGTGATCCGCTGTGGCGACCCCTAATGGGAGCAGCCAAAGGAGGAGAAGAAGAAGAAGAAGAAGAGAAGAAGAAGAGAAGAAGATCACCACTTAATACCACCACTTACCGTTTTAAAACCACCACCATTACTTCTTAATTACTTTTTATCTATTAATAATACGACTATCGCTTTTTAATATTACCTCTTACCACCAATATCACCACTTAATACAACTACTTACCCTATTAAAACCACCAACATTACCACAACCATTATCATCTATTAATATCACCACTATCACCTTTTAATACCACCAATATCACCACTTACCCTTTTAAAACCACCACCTTTATCACCATTATCATTACTAATACCACCACTATTACCTCTTACCATTACCTCTTTTAAAACCACCACCTTTAACACCATTACCACAACCATTATCATCCATTAATACCACCAATATCACCTTTTAATACCACCAATATCACCACATACCCTTTTAAAACCACCACCTTTATCACCATTATCATTACTAATACCACCACTATTACCTCTTATTACCACCAATATCACTGCTTAATACCACTACTTAACCTCGTAATAATACCATACAACGCACAGTATATACTATACAAGACACAATATAACATGGCATGTCCTTACAGACAGAGAAACATGTCAAGGATTAAATAGACATTTTTATTTAAGCAAGAAAACCCGTTAAGACTATAAACCTCTACACTCCAACCACAACTGTACCACCTACATCATCTGGAGCAATTCAGAATCAATATATAGATTGACAAACATCACCACAATAACAAAACCATATAAAAAATGTCATAAAATATAGAATATATTTAAAGATCGGCAACAATTGTCTGGAAGTGATAAAGAAGTTAGTTATCTTAAGGGTTAACCAAAAAAAATTACTTTAAAGTATGTCCGAGACAAAATTGCTATCTCCCCCTCCGTCCGCCTCCGTGGGAGTAACAATCCTAATTAAACTCTACAAACGTGTTTCACTCGTCTGCATAAGTGTCAATCTAATAAACCAATCAGAGAGCGGATAAAATGACTCACTTATATTTTTTGCATGCTGTGTCTTTGAGGAAGCCTCCTTTCTCTTTTCTTTCCCCTCCTCAACACTTTTCAAGAGCATCTTGATCTTGTTGTCATATTTGGTCCATTCTGGCACAATGCGCATAGCGGCGCTCAGTTTCGGCTCTTTGGTCTTTGGATTATTACACTGTAGAGATAAAGAAAAGAAGCGTTAGGCACAACGTGAAAACCTGGTGGCCTCTCTGCATCTGGCATTACTAAAAAAGAGATTTTCACTTGTATTCTGATTAAAAGCAAAAAAAAGTCAACATTTGCTAAAATTACTTAGAGTTTGATAATTGGGTCCCAAATTTATTTAAAAAGAGATCCTGGGTTCAATTCCCAGACAAGAGGTCTTCCTGTGCGGTTTCTTCCCACAGTACAAAAACATGTAAATTAGGTTGATTGGTGATTCTAAATTGCCAATAGGTAGGTGTGTGTGTGTCCCTGTGATTGACTAGTGACCTATCCTCGGTGTACCACTGCCTGTTGGCCTACATGTACTGGGACTCCAGCAGAGCAATGTGGCCACAAATTAGGGATTAAGCAGGTTAAAATATGACTGAATGAAATTTATCTTGCGCAATAACCTTATTAAGACGAATGGTAATATATAGGCCCCTTACACACTTTGGAGGCAACAGAGTGTGCTCAATGGTTAAGATGCAGAGTTGTTGATGGGTTGACCAGGAAGACCTGGGTTCAAGCCCCACCACCGCTAAGGAACACCTGGGCTCAAGTCCGCTACTATTATGTCTTGGAGCAAGACCCTTAACCCTTCCTGATACAGGGGCGCTGTAAAATAGCTGACCAGGAAGTACTGTAGCTGACCCTGCGCTCTGATCCCCAACTTACTAAGTTGGGAAAATGCAAAGAAAAACATTTCACTCATGGGATCAATAAAGTATATCAAAATCAAGCTTAAAAAAAAAGTAAACGGGGAGAAATATGTTGACAATTACAACATATACAAACAAATAATTTAACAATTGCATTATTTACAGCACATGTAAATATAGTCAGTATTTCTCCAGAACCACCAGGTCTCATAGAAATTAAAAACACAACGCACTTAATTAGGCAGAATGTGCATAAGCACAGTTGGTAAATAAGAGCTCTGCAAATGAAACATATATTTGTAACACATTTTATTTAAAAAAACACTTAACATTATTGTATGATGGCCAGTCTGCGGAAATACAGCCTAACTAAATTAAAAGTCTGAGAAAAAGAAGAGCTAATCTCCAGACTCCATCTCTCTAATAAAAGCATCAGAGGAGGTGGGTGTAAATGAGCCTGCTATTCTCGTCCGCTTGTGTGTGTGTGTGTGAACTGAGCTCAGATTGTGGGAGGGAAAATGAATTATTTGATTAATTCAGCTCCATCTTGATCCATCTTAATCAGATTGAGGACATTAAAAAAATGCTGCATATGGACAGGAATTATTCTGATTTGTAATATAAAGTTAGTCGAGGAACTGAAGCTTAGAAAAAAAAAACTATTTCCAAATGGATTTGTTCAATATGATCAAGCAGCTACTAGGAGGTATATCTTATGTGCAATCGCAACAAAAATAAAATGTACTTTTCTATAAATATACCACACACACACACACACGCACACACACACACACACACGCACACACACACACACACACGCGCGCACACACACGCGCGCACACACACGCGCGCACACACACACACACGCGCGCACACACACGCGCGCACACACACGCGTCATGTAGATTAATTCATGATTAAAATTATAAATCTCTGATTAGGTGACTATCAAAAAACCATTACAGTCTGTATTATAAGTTCAGAGGAGAGTAAAAATCGCTGAAGTTCTCTTTTAGGGACCTGAACACATGACTTGCTCTCTCATTGGCCATAGAGCATCGTAACACCTTACAGCACATAATGGCAAGTCCATCCGTGGGACCATAGATTTGTCATGCTCAATATTTATTAGGGGCCTATTCAATAAGTTGTTCATGGAACTTGGTAATCGGGGCTTAAAATCTTGTATTATGAACGTAACACTAACTGGAGCTCTCGACTTGGATCTATGTGGAATTTTGCAATGTGCTGCCACCGCCACCTGATTTAGGATGCTGAGATTTTTCATTGGGAGTGACGAGGATTGACAGGATTAGAAATGAGTTTATTAGAGGGACGGCCTATGTAGGATGTTTTGGAGACAAGGTGAGAAACACTAGGTGGAGATGGTTTGGACATGTTTAGAGGAGAGACATGCAGTATATATTGGTAGAATGCTGAGGATGGGGGTGCCGGGCAGGAGGAAAAGAGGAAGACCAAAGAGGAAGTTTATGGATGTGGTAAAGGAAGATAAGCAGGTAGTTGGGGTGAGAGAGGCAGATGTAGAGGACAGGGTAGTGTAGAAGAACAGCCATTTGATATGCGCATTTGCATAAATGTATAAGTGAAAATGAACCTGCTAACAGTCACTCTTTTTACTCAGCTCTGAACATTTTGGGCTGTTAAGTAATAACAGTAAAAGTATCTCAATCTAAACATTGAACGGAAATCAATTCAAAGTCAAGCAACCATGTAGCCAAGGAAAAGTGGTAGCACAGTAATGTTGTCCTGTTTATTGGAAGATCAAGGCTTGATTCCTAGCACCACCAAGTTAACAATGTTTGGCCCCTGAGCTTAACCCTTAGTTGTTCAGTTGTATATAGGAGGTAAATGTAAGTCGACCTGGATAAAAACGTCTGGCAAATGTAAACTATCATTTCCATATAATATTGGCTGTAGATGTATTACAGGGTCCATGATGGTTTAAAATAACAAGAAGGCTGGATTTACGTTAATTTTTGAAAGATTTTGTAGGAAAAATGTCTCTAACTAAACAGCAGCACTTCCTTTGGTGCCACAGAAAAACAATCCAAGTAGATTAATCTGGGGATAAATTTGTATTAAATCTTATCAATTCATACATCATCTAGAAATCATTGTACACAAGTAACAATGTAACAATCATTGTTAGTTTGATTTAATAAGTTTGTTACAGTTTGGCATTTGGCAGAAGCTCTTATCCAGAGCGACTTATATTTGGTCCTATTTTTTTTTTTTTTAAACAACTGAGCAATTATGAATTAAGGGACTCACTCAAGGGCCCTTACCAAAGTAATTGCTTGGTGGAGGTGGGATTCGAACCCCAGTCTTTCTGGTATTAGTCCAACACCTTAACCACTAGACTACCACTTCCCACAAAGGTTCAATAAAACTATGGACACACTGCAGAACAGAGATGGATAACTAACAAGATTTTGGGCAAAAGGGGTGAAAAAATGTCCATTAAATTTAACGAAACTTTTTTTCTTACAATTATTTTATTTCCATTATTTAGAACAGTAGGGAAATTCTATATATAAACTATATACAAAAATATAGTATTTACAATTTATTTATTCATCTTCTAACCAACTTAGACCCTGGACAGATTGCCAGTCCATTGCAAGGCCACATGTAGACAACCAAACACAACCACACTCATGCTCACACTTACACCCATGGGAAATTTAGAATGCCCGACCAGCCTCTTGGTACTTTTTACAAATTTATTCCATTTCATTCTTCCTATTAAAAACTCTGGAATCGAAAAATACCAGGACCCTAGAAATCATTAAAAAAATAAATCTGTTATAGAGATACATACCAAGTCAATGGTCTTAGCATTAGCCTTAGAGACGTCATCACACCAAGTTTCACACCATAGCCAGTCCTGAGGTAATGACTTAATAGCCACTTGGTGGATCATGTTGTTTGGGAGGTCCTTTTAGCGCCAAAAAGAAAAAAAGCACGCACGCACGCACACAGACACGCACACAGACACGCACACAGACACGCACACAGACACGCACACAGACACGCACACTCTTTACAATCCTGAAACTGTTTGAGAAAGCAATTACATCATAATATTCTCACCTGGTCTAAATTGGAAAGGCTGTTGGGATCTTGGCTTAAAGCTTGATACTGTCCCCGGAGACGATCTCCTGCTGCAATCTTTCTGAATTTCTTTAAGTCCACCACATACAGTGCACTAGAGAAAGAGAGAGAAACCGTTTTTCCAACATAAAAGCAAAACATCATTAATGTAGAGGACACAACGGCTGTGATAAGGTAAGCTTCTTAACCTGATGTGGTATTTCCTGTGACCCAGATGGGATGCCCAGTAACCCGTCTTCCAGAAACGGTAACCATCCATTTCACGACGGCTGTCGCAGAACGGCGTGTACCCATAGGGGGCACCCTCCAGGTCTAGGTCCTTCAGTTCTTTCAGATCTGCCCTGACAATCTAGTTAGAAAAAATGTCAATCTGTTACAACTTAAATTACTAAACATGCACAACAAATATCCCAGGAAGCAGCAGGCAGAACGTTAATGCAGATTTACAGTAATTTAATCTTAAGCAATTTTACCTGATCAGCATCCACAAAGATGATCTTATCTACTGCTAGAGGAAAAAGAACATCCAGAAAAAGGATCTTGTAGCCCCAGATGATGCGCTGTTTCTCTGTCTGCTGATGCAACCAGCGGGGCCACTTATACTGCACCAGTTCATACTGGAACCCGTAGGCTTCAGCCATGTATGGAATGAACTCCTACACATACCCGGAAAAAAAGCCCATAAAAAAATTTAAAAATAAAGCACATACATAAAAAGTGCCTAATATGTATCAGCAACAAATTCCAGATAACATGACATAATTAATGATTAGTTGTCGAAACCAGTGTGGGTCTTCACTTTCTTTGTCAACTGGAGTCAATCGCTTCGTACCATGTCTCCTGACTAGGAGTCGACCAATTATCGATACCAATGTTAGGAATTTTATGATTATTGTTATTGGACACTTTCAAAACCAATTTGCAGATAAAATAATTTAATATTGAAACACACTACTCTCATCATAAATTGCAGAAAATTTATTACAGGCAAACTTGCTGGAAAACATGCCGGAGAGTTCTGCTTCCTGTACCCAAACCTGCTGCTGGTAACTTGAGTTTAAGTAAGTTATTCTTTTTAGTAGCTTTAAAAACCCTTTAGCACTATTACATTTATTTTTCATTACCTGTTGGTTGTTAACTATTGAAAACTAAATAAAATGTTTAAAGTTGTATTATTATGGCCCAAAGTTTTATTGAAATTTTTGGCGCTTTTGACATGTTCCAAAAACGTGTTCATATACTGGAATATGGAAACCATTAGGGTCGCGTGGAGTTAACTTGTGACGACATGGGGCATGGGAAAATATTTTGAGAGCCTCTGTAACAAGGTATCATGCCTGTATATACACAGTATTTATAACAATGGTTTATTGTGACTGAGAAAAACCTGAACAAATTATTTCCACAAGGGCGGCGCAGTGCCATAGTCGTGAGCACAGTTGCCTCACAACAAGAATTCCTGGGCAGGGAATCTTTCTGTGCAGAGTTTGCTTGTTCTACCCACGCTTGCATGTGTTTTCTCCAAGTACAGGAAATACATGGACACACATGAACACACGCAAACTAGACTGACATAATTATAAGCTGAGTTTAGGGTAAAGAGACAAAATTGTCAACATTTTTTTATCTCATTTGAACGTAAACAAGTTTGTTTGTCTGTAAAAAGGTTTCACCTTAAAGGAGGGAGAAAGGTAATTTTTCAGGAACCAAAACTTGATTGGGGTTTTAGTGTTTTGCAGGACAGACAGCATCATTATTCTGAAAAATAACCCCAAAGGAACAAAATGAATTAAGGAGTAGGATAAAAACAGAAGAGCATTGTGTGTGTATGGGTGTGTGTGTGTGTGTGTGTGTGTGTTCAATACCTCAAGAAGCGCTCATACAAGTGTCCAGATGCCACAGAAAAGATGTTGAGCACGTCCTCCTTCTTTGAATCGCCTTCTTCCACGATTGAACCACCAGTTACACTGAAAAACACACAAATCCAGACAACAGAACAACAATTACAGAGTTAATAAGAATCAATGAGTCCTGGGTGCAAGTTAAATGAGGTTCAGTTGTTCTGCTGCAGACACACACAGTTAAGTGCTAGCATTGACTATGGAAATCGAAAGAGCACAAATAAATGGAGAGGTGGTGGCACAGTGGTAAATGGTGTTGGGCTGCTAATTGGAAGATCAGCGGTTTGATTCTCAGCACTACCAAGTTACCATTACTGGAAGAAAGGCCCTTTACCTCGAACATGAACCCAAATGCTGTAGCTTACAGTTACAGTTTTGCATTTGGCAGATGTTCTTATCCAGAGCGACTGACATTTGGTCTCTTTTTTACAAGTGAGCAATTATGGGTTAAGGGCCTTGCTCAAGGGCCCACAGTGGTTGCTTGGTGGAGGTGGGAATCAAACTTTCTGGTATTAGTCCAACACCTTAACCACTAGGCTACCACTTCCCACATAGCTGCTGATGTGAGGGTAATATTTTGGTTTTTGGCTCCCTACCTTTTCTCCAACGTGCTCCACACACTTGACACAGATAGCAGTAAAGAAACATTACACAGCAGTTCAAATTATCACAGCAGTTCACTGAAATGATTACGTAAACACAAACACACTGCACATGCACTTAGTGATACTACAGTATGAGTATTGTAAAATGAGTATCAGACACAATATGAAAGAAACCGTTAAAAAAAAAGTCTAGTTTAAAGTGCATTTAAAACTATATAATGTTGAATGCTCTCTTTACTCCACCAAATTAGATGGTTAAGATGGTTCTAGGCTTGATATACCTGGTTATGGAGTCCCACAGACCTTTGCTTTCTATAGATTCACTCAGAAGATCTTCGTTGAATTTGTCAGGCTTTTTCTGAACCTGTATGATAAACAATGTGACGTGAACTTACACGTTTATAAAACATTGTTGTATGACAGCTTTTGCATTACTTTCAATGGAACAGATGTCGTCCGTTTGTATCCATATACCTACTCACCCTGACTTTGATGATCTTACTATGAAAGCTGTTGAGCATCACTATCACATCCTTAGCGTATGCAGGTGAGTCTGTTCCATCGTGCCTAACCATGTCCAGACAAACAGAGGATAAAAATACTATTGACTAACAAGATGACCGATAAACACTTTAATAATTATGATGTTGTTTAAATAGGGTGGCGCGGTGGCGTAGTGGATAGCACTTAGAACAAGAAGTTCCCAGGTTCGATTCCCAGGCTGGGGATCTTTCTGTGCATGTTCTCCCAGCGCTTGCGTGGGTTTCCTGCAGGTACTCAGGTTTAATTCCACAGTCCAAAAACATGCAGATTAAGTGGATTGGTGATTCTAAATTGTCAATAAGAGTGAATGTATGTGTGAATGGTTGCCTGAGACAGCCAAGGTGTACCCCCACCTCTCGCCCCATGTGCGCTGGGATAGGTGCCAGCAGACCCCCGTGTCCCTGAATTAGGGTATAAGTGGGAAAGATGATGAATGAATGAATGAATTTGTTGAAATAAAACAGGAATGAAGCACATTATGAGTGATATTATGTTAAGCATTAAATATATAATTTTATGGTTATGTTAAAGGATAGCCCTCATTTATTTCTATGTGGATTTTTACCTTTCATTAAACATTTTTCAAAATGTTCATGAACTTTAATGTAAACTAAAATGTCCGGAAATGTTTTATAGGGATTTCTTCTTGGAATTTTGGATGCACAAGATAGAACATTGACAAAAATGATAAGATAAGCACAAATAGAAAGACATTTTTAAAATTTTTTTATTTTTTCCATTCCAGAGCCTGCCTGTGTGTGTGTGTGTGTGTGTGTGTGTGTGTGTGTGTGTGGTGGTTGCAAAGAAGCGGTGAGGATTCCTGCTGGCTGAGTAAAGGGGAATGCATGTGGAAAAAAGTCTTTGAGGAATTAAATTAGGCTAACCCACTATTTTTTAAGTTCTCAGTTCATTCCCATTAATTCCCATGGAAATTGAGACTAGACTTTCCCGAGATTTTGCAATCCTACATACAAGTAAGCAAAAGCTAGTGATTGAGACATTGGGCTGTTGATTGAAAAGATGTCCCAACACCACCAAGCTCAGCCTGCTT
The DNA here is from genome assembly GCA_026260255.1 of Pseudolaguvia tuberculata. Lineage (NCBI taxonomy): Eukaryota > Metazoa > Chordata > Actinopteri > Siluriformes > Sisoridae > Pseudolaguvia > Pseudolaguvia tuberculata. The sequence goes on along the minus strand of JAOTRA010053837.1, from coordinate 8,968 downwards.
CAAGTTGTAATACACCAACTCCTTAACTGTAAGTCACTCGGTTTCAGGATCTCTGCTTAATGCTGTAAATTTACACTACAGCCCAACATCACTATCTACAGGATTACAAGTTGCTGTTTGGACACTCATTGAACTACAGCATTTAAGAACCAGAACTTTTAATACTTTTGCTCCTCTTTTAAAAGATAGTTTTGATCTTTTGCCTTAAAGACAGAGAGAGATGAAATAGGAAAGAGTTGGGTGGGACAGGGACTCCAACTGACCGTAGCGCAATTGCATATGGGTGCCATCACATTAACTCACCACACCACAGTGCCGACCTAATGAATTAAACCTGGCATACACAATCAGAATAATCAAACAATAAAGTCTTACTTACGCATGTATTTCATAAATATCTTCAGACCGTCCCTTGCGTAACCTCAGAATCCATGCGCCAGGGTTGGCTTTCAGCTGGAAATATCCCTGAAAACAGATTAATGAATCAACAAGACATGAATTAACAAGACTAGCAACTATATTTAGGGCAACTGTTATTGCTTGAGGCATTTAATATTATGGTTTAGTATGAAAAGACAGGGTGTGTGTGTGTGCGCGTATGTATGAAGTGTCTATAGGGTATGTTGCAAATGTATTCAGATCCCAGACCAATGCTTTACTAAAGTAAAGTAAAGGCAAAGTGAAACCTTATTTTGATAGATATTCTGAGAAAAGCCATAATGAGGTCCACAATGACAAAGTAGTTTCTGTGGTTGCATGTGAAGCAATGGTGCACCAATTAACCCTAATAAGAGCACTTTATCATTCTGGCTGGGAAGGTGACAAGAGAAAGGAAATTTAGCCATTATATCTGAAAGCAGGCCTGTATTTTACCAAAAGGCAATGTGAGTGACTCAGCTACAAATTTGGCCTCACTATTTCTACAGTAAAGTAAGATGGTGGCAGCACCATGCTTTGGAGATGCTTCTAACCAACAGACACAGAACATCAAAATACATGACAATGAAAAACGATGATTAATAGCTGAGGATTCCAAAGCAACATCTGGAGGAGACAAAAAGATTATTACACAGCGTTGCGGTTAAAGTTATAATTTCAATCCTATTAAGAATTAGTGGCAATATTTAAAACCCTACCAAAAAGGACGGGCTCAAATTAATTTGTCATGGTGTGCAAAACTGGCGCCAGCGGTTGATGTTAGGATCAATGTTCAGAACCATTTGCTGCTGAACTTTTCCATATTTCTTCTTTATAGTTGGAAACAGACAACAAAACATAACCTCTGTTGATGTTTACAAGCATATTTAGACTTGATCTTACCAGATTAGCCATGACTATAGTATCATGCATGAGTGGTTCCTGCCTCATGCCCAGTGTAAACTGTAGTCCTCTTGGAGGCTGACCTGTGGAAAGGTCGAAACAGTGGCCTTCCAGCAGCAAATACTCTAGTTCATACTCTGCATTTACCATACCACTGACCTGAGAACACATGGCACAATCGACCAATCATAATTAAGGACATTAATCAATCACATAATTAATCGCATTAAGGACAGTAGGAATTATATGAACAGATTAATCTATATAAGACAATACAAATCAATACTAACAATATTTGGTACATGATCTTTAATTACATTCTTTTAATTTATGCAACTGAGCCTCAACAGTTTTGGGGATTTCTATAAGTAGTTCAACCACTGAGTAATCACTTCCTTACTTTTTTTCCCCTTGAGTTTATTAAGAAACATCCATGTTTATATAAATACCTCCTGTAGGTGAATATTATCTAGGTCGTATGGGCTTTGGACTGCTTCCACCATCCAGCTCTCTGGGGTGATCATGTTCAACGTAAGCAATGGAGACTCTGGGATTTCACTGAAGCGAGCCACTGGCCCAGGTGACAAGGTGTCATTCCCAAAGAAAGCTAAATCGGCTTCCATAACAAAGCGATAGAAGCTGCCACAGAGACAGAGTTTCAGATCATCTAATGAAATACAAATACTGTATCTGCCATGAACATACAGTCATTTAAAAACATGTAGATGAACCATGATATTGTGGGTTATAGTTATTGGGTTACTGGAGCCTATCGCAGCACACATTTACACCCAGCTACACCCTGGACATGTTGCCAATCTATCGCAGGGCCACACAAAGACAAACCACTACATACCCTTACACTCACTCCTATGGCCATATAGTGCGTGTTTGTGGTTGTGCGTTTATGTGTGCCATGGACTAGCAACCTCTCCAGGGTGTAACCCCTGCCTTTCGCCCTATAAAGGAAAGTCAAAGAAAAGTCCATTTATTTTGTCACATACAGGATTATACAGAGTGCAACATATAGCGAAATGTTTTTCTTTGCATATCCCATCTTAGTAAGTTGGGTGTCCGAGCGCAGGGTCAGCTATTCTACAGTGCTCCTGGAGCAGGAAGGGTTAAGAGTCTTGCTCAAGGACCCAAAAGTGCCAAATTTGAGCCCAGGTTTCTCCTTGGCGGTAATGGGGCTAGAACCCAGGTCTTCCTGGTCTCCCGATCAACAACTTGGCACCTTAACAATTTGAGCCACCACTGTCCCATTTGAACCACCACTGCTCCTATGTGTGCTGGGATAGACTCCAGCAGACCCTTGTGACCCAGAGTAAGGAAAAAAGAGAAAGAAATAGAGAAAAACAGTCACTAACCTTTTTAGAGGCATCTCTGACAATTTGGCTCTGCAGTTCATGAACATCTGTACCTTTACATTTAACACCTGACCAAGCACCTATAGAAGCAATGTATACACACATGATTTATCAGTCAGATATCATCCCAAGTCTCACGTTTGCTTTTATTTTAGCTTCCTTAAAAAGAGGTTTAAGCACAAAGTGTGTGCTTAAGTAAAAAGCAACAGTATTCCCATTATGCACTAGATTAATTCCAACACTTACAATCAATAACGGGGCTAACTTCTGAGCATCCCTCGTCAGCGGATCCAGAATTGCAACCACATCGATAAACACCTCATCCTCCCGGGGGGAAAGATGCAAAACACTGCAGCCATAGACAAACTAAGCGTGTTTATTTGATCAAATCAACGACAATGATAAATGATGATAATAATGATAATAATAATAATAGCGGGCGGCGTAGTGGTTAGCATGGTCGCCTCACAACATGAAGGTGGTGGGTTCGATTCCCGTGCTGGGGAGTTTGCATGTTCTTTCTGCGCTTGTGTAGTTTTCTTCCGGGTAATCCAGTTTCCTCCCAATGTCCAAAAACCATGTACATTAAGTTGTTTGGTGATTCTAAATTGTCCATAGGACATATCTCTCGGACCTTCTTTTTGTGAAGCGACTGTGCTGACCACTACATCACCAAGAAGGTTTTATTTGGCCAAAATTCTACTTGGGCCAGAATCTCCATAGCCTTTTCTGTTTAATATTTCTAGAATCTGAATAAAAGTGTAGGGTGGAAAAATTACCTATGTTTGTCTTTTACAAATTTGACATCCTTTCTGGCCTCTGAGTTTGGAGAAGCCGATAGAAGAGCATCCACTTTCATAATAAGATCACAGGCACTGAGGAGAGAGAAAATCAATCCGTTACAGGAAATTTCAAAGCGTTTCTTTACATTATAACAGATACACTTCTAAAAGTTTGTAGACACATCATAATCATCATCATCAGATCTGAATTCATCTCCAAACGGAAGCAGTTAGTTGTTTAAAATGTTATTTCTAAATGTATATTGTAACCTCTTAAACTATTTCTTTATGCACAAACATACACGATAAAGAAGGAAAACTGAAGTGTCCTGACTTAAAACACTTCGTTCTTCATTCATTTATTAATTTTCTTACCCGCTTATTTCTGAATTTGGGGTCACGAGGATCTGCTGGTGCCTATCCCAGCGCACATAGGGGCACACCCTGGACGGGTCGCCAGTCCATTGCAGGGCCACACACATAGACAAACAACCATTCACACACACATTCACTCCTATGGACAATTTACAATAATCAATCAATCTAATCTGCATGTTTTTGGACTGTGGGAGGAAACCCTCCAAAGAACATGCAAACTCCACCCAGAAAAATCTCCGACCCGGGAATCGAACCCTTCTTGTTGTGAGGCGACCGTGCTAACCACTACACCACCGTGCTGCTCTCGACACTTTATTTATATTTGTTACTGACTATGTTGTTTTGCACAAACCAACTACCTCACTTCCTATTAGTCTCTGGCAATGTCTTTGTGTAGTCACCTCTGTATGTCCTGCACTTGTCCTGTGTCTGCACTAATTGTCTCGTATGTAGCACCAAGGTCCTGGAGAAACGTTGTCTCATTTCACTGTGTACTGCTCTGTCATGTATGGTTAAAATGTCAATAAAACTGCTGTAGACGACTTTGTCTAAAAACACCTCTGCGCTGAATTGGAACGCTGTCTGATCTCATTAATATTATTGCAGCTGATTAAACACACATCCCACAAAGTTGTGGTGGAAAGCTTAACAAGATGAGTGAAGATTAAGCCAACAGCAAAACAAGGATAAAAGAAAAATTCAACGGTTTATGATGGTTAGGTGTCCAGAAACATTTGGCATACATTTTGAGAGTTTATGAGTATACTGAACCAAAGTGTTAAGAGAAGAAAGTGCATACCTTTCAGAGGACAGACTCATTTGCTTTACTTTAGCCTTGATCTTATCTGCCGATGTGCTGAGTGTGAGTTTCTCCAGCAAATGAAAGTCATCTATGCTGAGATCCTTTCCTTCTGCAAATGGACCCAGGACCTATTGAGTGACAAAATATTCCTATCATTAAACAAAAAAATCCTTACTGCATTTCTGACACTTTACCAACACTCCCACACTTCCGGAAACTGCTGCTTTCCACAGATGCATGACTCCACTGAAACACTGTTTGCAACCCCAGAGTTACCGAGCACTAACACTATGTAGGAATGAGGAAACTCTCAAACGTGTATTCCACAATTTAGTGGAAGCCTTTCCATAGATTTTTTCCAGGAGTATTATTTACATATAATTGATTCAATAATACTGATTGTAATTCTAATGAGACCTGACAGATAATTCAACACTTTGCCCAAGAGCTATTTAGGAATGTTAGCTTAAAAAGTATCCATGATCAGTGCCCAGATTATCAGTATGCCACAATTAACTTGCTTGACAAGTTTAAACCAAGTAACTTCCTGGTAACTCTTTATATCATTTTGGTAGCCTACTAATAATGGGTTTGTTTCTGAACATCCTATTTCAGAGGTCAGTGATTTTTGCAATTGTCTTCAATTCTGAAATGCATATTAAACGGATGTGTTTTGACTCTGGATGAAACTGGTTCCAACTGTGTAATAACTAAAAGCAGACTCCACTTTATTAGATTGTGCCATTTGCTACTGATTAGCCGACATAAATGTAGATATTTAGCAATTCTAAACTTTATTAAAAATCATAGTCGCTTTCACGGAAGAAGCAGCAATAAACTTGGCTTTTTGCTTTAAGTAATAGCAAATAACAGGAGTTTTGTTGTGCTGGGACCTGCCTGTTCGTTCACACTATGGAAAACGCTGAGGTACAACAGTGTCTTGAACACATTGCACACACTCGCCTCAGACCCTGAGAACTCGACTGAATAAGTTCCATGCTGAGTAAACGGCGGAAGTGAATAACAGGCCAGGTTTAGTGGCAGTGAAACTATTACTCACAAACCAGCACATCCAGAATCTACAACTGAGCAAACAATTGGCCAAGAATTTTATCTAAATGGTTATTGTAGCTATTCTACCAGCAGAATAAGGATGATTAAAGTAGTAGTTTCAATCTGCTGTAAATTGTATATGGTAGCTTTCCAGTGAGGTAATCAGAGATATCTACAAAGCACTTGCACTAGTGAGTTTGCTGATACCCACAAGACCTGGAACACCTCGGAAAACAACCATGGCCTATAACAGAGAGATTCTTTCCCTGGTGAAGTTATGCTGAAAAAGGGGTGTGTGTGTGTGTGTGTGTGTGTGTAAGAAAAAGACAAGAATCAAACGAAGTCATGCAAAACCACTGGTAAACCTCAACAGAAGGAAGATTAAAGATTGCTAGATGTTGTTCCAGAACTGTATCAGTTTGTCAAATTTTGCAGACAAACATGGTTAAATATGAAATAATAGCAGCAGGGGTAGCTTCACGGTTAAGATGTTGATGGAAAGATCTGAATATGTGCTACACCATTATTAATCTGCTACTGTTTAACCCCTCCTGCTCCAGGGATGCTGTATCATAGGTGATCCTGCACTCTGACCCCAACTCGGACATAACAATTTTCACTGGGCTGCAAAGAATGTGACTAATGACAACATTTAGGATTTATATTAACTTTTACCAAAATTATATTGGTACATGAATGCTGAGAATGGAGGTGCCAGGCATGAGGAAAAGAGGAAGACCAAGGAGGAGGTTTATGGATGTGAAAGAGTCACATGTAGAGAACAGTGTAGTGTGGAGAAGAGCGATCCATTGTGGCATCCCCTAACAGGAGCAGCCGGAGGGACGAAAAGAAGAAGAAGATTATTTTTAAAATGCTTAAAGAAGAATGTAAAACTCTAATAATAACCACAAAAAACTATTAAAGATACTTAGGCTATTCAAAAAATCTACATTTTTAAATGATTTAAGTTAAAAGTTAAGGATGAGAGAGATAGAAATGTGTTCAATGACTAATCCGCTTCAAATGGACTCATTATCTGCAGGAGTCACATGGATCAATATCCTTACAGATTTGGCACATACAGGACAACCTCATCACAGCCCATCATGTACGGCAGAAGTGTGCAAAATCACCAAGGGGTTCAAACCCGATGTAACACGATTATAGATCTTGGTTTATAAAAGAAAAAAAGCTTTTTAAGACAGCTACAGTAAATTATGGGTCATATAATGAGTTCATGTCCTTTAAAAACACTATATCACTATATCTTTATGCATGAGTATATCTGGTTTTATAACTGGTTTTTCTTTAGTAATTTAATGATACCTTTAATTTTTTTGGCACTCAGTTTGCAAATGTAAACGACTAATATTACTGCTACTGTTCACTTTAGTGTTTTAACATCAGATATCTCAACTAAATCTAAAATTCATTTATTTTGAGTTAATTTTTATAAGCACTTTTCAAGTTACTCAGTGATGAGTAAACGAGGTTGATGATGGAAGTTCTAACTTCTAAAATGACAGTAATCTAAAGCTGGCCATATCTAAAAGATTAAAAAAAACCCAGAACAAAACACCAAAAATCAATATGTAGGATCTCACCCTGCCATTGCTGACCACAGCAATCTGCCCTGCCTTCATCTTTAGCACCTCCCGACAGAATCTCAGTTGGCTGTGTAAAAAACCCAAGTCCATTGTGTTAAACTTCTTCTCTAAGGCATCCTGGTCCATTTCCTGCAGCACAGCAATACATACACTTACATTTACGACATCAGTCAGACAACCTTATCCAAAGTGACTCATTATTTCTTTTATACAACTGAACAATTGGGGGTTAAAGGCCTTGCTTAGGGGCCCAGCAGTGGCAGCACAGTAGTGCTGTGAATCGAACCATGATCTTTCAATTAGCAGTCAAATACCTTAACCACTGTGCTACCACTGTTCGACTTCAATTACCCACAAATCTTCACCGTTTCTCCCAGCACTTGCATGGGTTTCCTCCGGGTACTCCGGTTTCCTCCCACAATCCAAAAATATGCAGATTAGGTTGGTTGATGGGTCCAAATTGCCCAAGAGTGAATGTGTGTGTGTGGCCCTGCGATGGACTGGCAAAATATCCAGGGTGTACCCCTGCCTCTTGCCCTATGTGCAATGGGATAAGCGCCATCAGACCCGCGTGACCCCAAATTAGGGAATGCGCGGGTAAGAAGATGAATGAATGAATATTGATTATAATGATAAACAGGCTGTTATGTCAATGCAGTAAGTTCTCTCAAAGATTTACGCAGATATACACAAACCTCTAAACAAGAGCAGAGGGGAAAATGCTGTTATCAGCATATTCAGAAAACAATCTGCTGCATAGGCGCTCGAGGCATCATACTTATATACTGGCATACTTATATCTCATTTTACAGCTTAGATTTAAGTTAAAAGCTAAGGATGAGAGAGATAGAAATGTGTTCAATGACTAATCCGCTTCAAATGGACTCATTATCTGCAGGAGTCACATGGATCAATATCCTTACAGATACAGCATTTGGCACATACAGGACAACCTCATCACAGCCCATCATGTACGGCCGAAGTGTGCAAAATCACCAAGGGGTTCAAACCCGATGTAACACGATTATTTAATCGTTTGTGCATAAGGATATTTTGTTTTATAAATGTTTTTCCTTTGGTGATGAAATTATCCAATTTTATAAAGAATACACATACTGTTTTCGCTTATTTTGTACATGTACTAACGTTACTTCTACTGTAATATCAGCTATATTAACAGATTACTCAATACTAAACTCATTAATTCAATGAAGACCTGGTGACATCCGCACAAATATTACCATATATCAGTAATGACGAGTACCAGGAAAAATATCTTCTGAAACACTCCAACACCTAAAGACAATACTTCTCATGATGTCACTGACAGAAGTTGGAAAGCTCAAAGAAGGCTGGGTCAGAATGTCAGCATCTGTGAACTGGAATTATTTCTAAATGAAGGACAGCAAATACAAGACTGCAAAATTATCCACAGGAAGAAAATGAGCATTTATTTTAGATGTACTGATACCATCATTCAAAGACTAAGCTCATGTACTGATTTCCTAATTTGGAGTCAGAGAAGTCTGTGACATTATATCCCAGCACACATTAGGTGGAAGGCAGGGGAACATTCTGGACAGGTCGGCAGTCTATCACAGGGCCACACACAGACGAACAATCACAAGCACAGCGCACATACACTAACCTATCATATAT